>JARWLF010000940.1:0-12142 GCA_029853055.1 Scenedesmus sp. KT-U | reverse complement strand
ATCACAGTCCTTGTGAGTCGCTGTAATAGCTACAAACTAAACAGACACTTAGCTCAGACTCTCTTGATCCATGAGTCCAACCAGTTCGATCCAGATGACGACTAGGTTCGTCGTTTAGTCAAACACCCACAGCTCACTCTGCATGTGATTCTGCAAAATGATTTTGGTCAGCCAGAGAACATGGCCAAGGATGGGATATGTTACTGTGCCAATTCTCTAGGATACTCCAATGGGAGAGTCAGAATCCAAGTTCTTGGCCCCATACTGTATCATAACTGGTTGAGCTGGGCGTTTGCACCTGAAGAGCGCAGGTGCAGAAGGTATAGGACCGCAGCAGTATCACCAGTGCAGGATCACTAGTACTTTATACTAGCATCAAGTGATGGTACCCCTTGTTAATACTCAGTGGTGACCTTCTATTGGCTCAAGCAATGCACAAAGCACCAGACAGGCGGTGAGTATCTTTGTCGAGGCATATTGAACATTTCTTGCGCATGTGATCGTCGTGCGTGTGGTAGCGCTGTGCGCTCAGCCGCCTTGCAATCAAAGACGTCTTGTCGACATTGCAGACAAGTTGTTGAGCAACACGTAAGCAGACGTCTGCTTACGTGTCGACACGAAACAGAACCGGCAGCAGATAGCTAGCGCATCATCACAGATGTACGCACAACCCTTCAGTACAACAAACTCAGAGGCAACCCCATGGGCTCGACCAAGCACATTGCGTGACTCCCCCTTGACAGGACTTCTTTTCGGAAGCGCGGGCAGGTCTCGCACAGCCCTGACGGTAGGCTGAGGGTGTCCCCACAGCTACCTAAAGGAAACTGCCAGCCGTATTCGAACTACCAATTGCAATAAAATGCGCGTTTGAGCTGCTTCGGTCAGTGCACCACTGCAAACCGCGAAGCGCCACTACAAACCGCGGTACGCCACTGTACCGCCGATTCTCGCATCCGTGGAACCGTCGATGACCGCGGAACGGTGCACCTTGATCTGGCAAGCTTGACAGGGGGTTTGCTGGTCTTGCACTGCTTTATTTATCGTTTATCAGGTAAGATCAGTGCAGTCATGAGGAACACACTTTGTGCACGAGGACGTCTATCAGGGCTGGTTGACAGGCACCTTTGAGTCAGCTTGTAGCATCACGCCCTCCTTACTGTGCCTGATAAGCACTCATCACAGCGTAGCATATGAAGCCGGAGCTACCGTGGGACACTATCTGGCATCTAGTCATGCAGCAACATACCCCATAAGTCGACTGGCAGTATTCAATACTACTCATAGGCTATGGCTGATGGGTAGTGTATATATATGGCAGACGCAGTCGGAAAGTAGAGTCATGGCTGGGAGTTGTCAAGACGCATTGGATGTTGACCACTAATTCAAGGGGTGTTGGTTACATATGCCATCTACACGCGTTTGGAACCCCTCTTGCCACAGCCAGAGGCATCATCACGATGTCAACCACAATTGCTTTTGTTTGTGCACGGTAACACTGGAAGACGTTGCAAAACTCTCGAGCTGCAGCGTCACAATGATGGAACCTCGCGCCGATACACAAGTTGCCTGCTTACAACGTCAGCTCAGTGAGCAATAACAACAGCCCCAAAGACTGCTCAGCACATCTCCGAGATACCCTCAATGTCACGTACCATAGTATGTAACAGCCATGATCACACGATACAACAGTCCGTTGTTCACCGTATCACTCTCTAGCAGGAAATATGTGTGCTGTGGCTCAATACGTAGTAATACGTAGGATCTCTTACATAAGTATTGCATTGAACGTAAAAGGCTTTTTTCAGAGCGGACAGTTGTGTTGCAAGTATGGTACATGTACACCATCAACGAAGCAAGCCCAGTCAACCTAAAAAATCAACAACCAACAACGGCCCTCACAACCAACCAGTATGGTATGCTCACCCCTCAAGCAATCAGATATCGTCACTGCATCAATCATGGCCATCACAATGCAGACAAGCATACTGCTGAGTTGCTGACAGCGACTGCGTACATAAAATCATGATGCCTTTCCTACCAAACAGAACCATTATCATGGGCAACATGCTAATGCCGGGCAACCCTGCTCTCAAAACCAGCAAGCACTGTTGGCAGGCTGTTCAACTGCTCTTGTCCACCACTCAATGTTGAAACCATGTTTTACCATCATGTATCAAGCTCTCGTGAAGACTTGCTATTGCACAAAACAACAGATCACTCATACATTCACACACAAAGCTCTCAGATGGTCCAGCAACAGACAGCCTGGCAGTGCATACACCTACACTGAGACCCCGTGTTGTTGTTGCTGTGTGTAACATATGGCACAAGCAAAGGCCCTAGACTTAATCATAGGGGGCATAGGTTGTGTGTGTGTGTGTTAAACATAGCTCACTCAACACCCTGTATGGGAACAAAGCTGGCTGAAATACACGTACGGCCATACCAAGCAGCGCGCGGTGCAACGTGAAGCAATGCGTATCAAGGTTGCCAACCTAGTAGAGTTCATCCCAGCAATGCAAGAGCTTCCAGACTCCCTTCGCAACATCCACATACATACAATGGATATACCAGCGACCCAGACAGCTGTTGGCAAAACAAATACGCAACGTGATCAACACGATGTGCAACATATGCATCAATCACCGCATCATGGACTCTCCACAACATATACTATTGCAGCACTGCTGGATTGACAGTTGCACTCTCCCCAGAGAAGCAGCGGTCAACGCGTTAGACCCATCCTACAGCTGTCAGTTGCTGCATTCTGACAATCCCTTGCATCCGGTCCCCTCGAGCGGGATCCCCTCTACAATAACCCATCCGTCCTTGTCAGCTGTAGCTGGGAGCGCATCAGGTTCAAGGCCAGTTGGAGGCTGTGGTGGGGGTTTGCAGTCGTCTGAGTCTTTGTCGTATAGTCTTGGATTAGCATATGATGTCAGGCCTTGCTGGAAAGTGAAGTCCACGGCGTTGTACAGGCAGCCACGGCCTTGGTTGTCAATGTACCTACATACAATGTTGGACATAAAGGAGGGCAGGGTGGGTCAGTCTGGTCAAGATCTGGACAATGATCATGGTTAGTTGAATGTTGCTTGATGCTTTGGAAACTCAAAATATCGTCTGGCGTTTTGCTTGACCAAACTGTCACAGTTTCAGCATATTGTGTGTAATGATTAGGCTCTGATCAAGCCCTCACACCATCAGACCCAGGGTATTAAACAGCATGCGCATCATGCTGCATTGTTATGAATGCAATTCATCATGCCCCTCTCCCATCACTATTTCAAGCTTCAATGAGAGGCTCACCAGTCAAATGCATCTCCTGCACCCAGGCCCTTATCTTGAGCAAGTCTGATGATATCTGCAAACGTATAACAACATCAATTGTCAACATCCGCAGCTGCACTGTTGCGTGATATATAAAGCTTGTTTGATCACATCCTGGATGCACAGGATGGCGCATGACACATTGCATCTGAACGAGGCTAAGCACAGGACTTGACTAGCCTTGGTGTGATACATCTCATACACATAACAAATTGTGAACATATTGTGTGCCAGCTGACTTGTGAGTATCCCATGTATGAGAGATCTCGGCCAGGATGGCAGCAGCATCAATTCACTTACAAGCAATATGCATAGTCCTGAAGTAGTGGGCCTCTGAGTCTGAGTCTTGATCAATCCAGTGCCTGGAGGGTTGCTGATGAGTTCCCACCCAGCCATCAGCACATACCCAGGCCCCTGCACAAGGCAGTCAGACACACAAGCGACACTCATCTCATTCATTGCGGGCTGCAAGTTACTGGCTCATGTCGGAAAATGAATGCTTGGCCAATTCAATAAGTTATTGATCAGGGATTTTTTTTCATGCTTGTGACCATGGTATGACTGGAAGAGCCGCTCCGGCAGAGCGTTGACAAGCAAGCTGAGAAGGGCCCTTTTGAAGGGCCTAAGTTAGCAGTTCAGCAGTGTTGTGCAATGGTCTGTCATCAATGAACAAGATGAAAACCTGCTTCAAATGTCAGAGCTTTAGCCTGTGGGATGCTGCAAACCCTGTACAGGTATAAGAGAATAGAGAGTATCGAGTCAGGCCAACACTACAATGGATGCGTGGACCTGTCTACATGCTTACTTGTTGCCCCGTTGGCTGATGCCACCCTTGTGACGAGGTTGATCTTGGCACACTTGTTCATATCGGGGGTCATGGGAACTTGGATGTTGGCTGTTGTGGACGCACCATCAGTCTGAGTTTTGGACTCTCCACTTGCAAATGAGTAAGCTGCAAGTAGGTTCACATGTGCAGAGAGACACACAGCAACAAAATTCTCATCGATCAGAGACAGCTTAGGAATATTGCTGGGCTCTGAATCCTGCAAGTAATGGTGTATCACACCTGCAAGTTGCTGTGTCTAGTAGAAGCAGTTTTCTGGTTGAGAAGGACAGCTTTACTGGCTTCTGCAGCTGGACGTATACATGTCTGCTGGTAATTCATTGTACCTCCACCATCATGGTGACTCACCCCAGTCGAGACTCATCTCAGTCTCTGATTCAGCACCAATGCCCAAAAAGGTTGCCTGTAACGCACAACATAGCAATCCAATCCATCGTATACACTGATGAGTCATCAGTGATGACCATGCCATGAAGGCATCTACCAGTCATCCGCCCAAAAAGCTGATAATGGCCAGTCCCTCTAGACTTCAGGACTATGCTGCTTTGTCTCATCAGGTAAGACTATGTGATCATTGGCTGTGCTTGCACATGCTACATTGTACATAACTTGAGCACAGAGGCTGTAGTGGCGCAGCAAACACCAACAACAGCAGCGGTTTGCGAGGCTCGGAACACACACGAAGCGACTGCTAGCAATGCTTTGAGTGCACTAGCAGCCAAGGATACTGAATGCACGCTGGAAGTTTCACCAGCTGAAGTGTAGCCTCACCGCGGCTTTGATCTTGAAGCCCATCTTGCCGGAAACGTTGATTGAAGTCGTTAGGGACTTGGTCTGGGCCTGAGAGTTCATCTCTTGGGTTCCAGCAGAACAAATCATCTTCACATCTGGGTTGTACTGACAAAAGCTGCATAAGATACCAGAGACCAAGCAACAATATGTCAGCAATGCGTTGGGAACCAGTGTTACGGTGTGGGAGATTGCAGTTGTCTATGAGTGGCAGAGGGCCTGTGATGTGAGAGATAACAAAGTTTTGGAAGCAAGAAATCCTCAAGACCTGAGAGGTTGGTGGCATACTGAGTGGGCAATCTTGCTCTTGATAAGTGTAAGCTGCTTGTAAAGCATCATACAGGAGGTTTGAAAGTATGCGGCAGCCGGCTGGGACATGTGATATATAGTCGACTAAACATGACGTCACTTACATATCATTGGATGCAACTTCCTCAAACGTGGTGGGTGTAGTCATCCTCACATCATCAGAACCAACCACTTGTGTGATGGATGCATAGTCCTGCAGACAGTTTTGACACAATCAGCTTCAGGCACTGTTTTACGCTGCATACGGACATAGGACTATCTCATGTCAGTGTGCGGATGTGGCGATGCATCAGGTGTTTGCGGATGCTTTGTGTACCGGAGTCAGCATTGCCTCTGCAGCTGCTGACAAAGAAACCTTGCTGATGGGTATCAGGCAGTATGAAAACACGCTCAACAGTCCTACAAACAAGTTGAGCATACTATGCTTGTAGTACAACATGACAGCTAGCCTGGCCGAGGCAAGCCAAGCTAGCAACTCACCTTGAAGTACTGTTTGTACCAGTCTGTGCTGCCATCAGTCCACCTCACAGTCGGATCCACTCTCATAGAAGCACTGCAGAAAACAGCAAAACAGACGAACTTCAGCAACTGTCCACACTTCAAGGCAATCTTGCGCATGTTCAACTCATTTTTTACAATAGCGCATCACTTCAAGGGCCGGTCCCAACTTGTTGATTCAAGCTTGCAAAGTTTGTTCAGCATCATGCCACCACATGTCAAGTGCCCAGGCGCTGCCAAACATACCAGAGTGCTTGTCAACTTCTTCAGCTTGGTGATGAAGTCACCAGCCTCGCCTAGAGTTGAAGCAGCAGGAGTTTCACCTCCAGCACCTGCCAGCTTTGCTTTCTTTGCTGCATCACGGGCATCAAGCTCCTCGCTTGCTGTGGCCGCAAGCCGACAATCTTCACCTTCAGCTTGGACTTTTAGCTTCAGGCTTCCTGGTGCACCATCTGGTGCCTGCAAGCATAACAGGCATGTGGATGTTAGAGGAACAGATGGTTGCTAACGTTGAGTTCATTTCTTCTTTCTTCTTCCTTCTTCCTTCTGCTTCTTCTTTTGTTGACCTCAATGCTGCATGGTTGCTGTCGGGTCAAAACACGCTCGAGGATTGCTGATGCATTCTGTTTCGGATGAGCTGTCTGTTTGGTATGTGCGGCACATAATTGACAAGCCTTGCAGTAGCATGTTGCCTGCGAGTTGGAGCCTGTGTTGGTGCCAGCATTATGTAAACAGCTACTAGGTCAGCTATCGATGTATACCTGACAGGTATTACCTGTGTCAATGATGTAAGGTTGTTATACGAGCTAGCTGGCACATCTACGGACACAGCACACTGATGGGCTATCTTTCGCTTGGCATGCTTGGTCTTTGCACGGCTACTCTGGTACAACTTGAGGCCAGTCTCAGAGCAAAATGGGCTCTTAACTTCACGGGTAACGCCATTGTCCACATAAGCCGAAGTTGTACAAGGAACACCCTTTGTGGCGGCGCTGCTGGCACCCTTCACTTGCAGAAGCTTGCGACTGGGGACTTTGTTTCCGGACAGGCTGGCAAAGCTGTCGAAGTGAATGTCTGTATAGTTGGCCCCTTCCTCTGGCGACAACTGACCAGTTGATTGTAGCAGCTTGACAATCATACGCGGTGACTTGGATGTTTCTGCACCAATCGTACCAGGCGGTGACAGAAGGCGGCGGCCGGTAGCAAAGCTGGAGTCGGGAAGGTGCATCCAGTCGGCCCAGCCCGGGGGCAAGTTCTTGATGCATTCTGTGCTGCCCTTGTCATAGCCAAAGTTTGCATTACGACCGTCAGTGCCCTGCATGACAGCGGTGCATCATGGCCAGAATTGGCTGTTGAACAACTGTTCACAAACTGGATTAGACGAGTTGCTGCTTCGTCTTGACAACCAAGATTGACAGTGTGAAAAGAGACTGACGGTGTGACTCACACTCAGTTGATAGTATCAGCATGGCGACAGCAGAATGGTTTCTAGTATTTGAAATGTCAGAAACCATTCTGCTGTCGCCATGTTGATATCTGCCTGCCCTTGAAGCAGCCAGGGCATCCTGGGTTCATGTAATAGACCACTAGATTTGCAGTACATGGTCGCTCTGTGCATACATTGCATTCTGAGGGTATCATCTGCATGATATGACATACCAAGAAGTAATCGACCTTGTAGGTGTTGCTGTATGTGGCAACCCAACGTCCAGCGTCGTCTATTGAGGTTTCCCAGCCTCTAGCTTCTGGGAGATTTGCATTCAGAGCTGTAGATACGATACCTGCAGTCAATAGGTCACATAAGGTATATCACACCAAGCTTTTGCTACCCTACAACAGTGTTCGTGGCACAAAATGCAACTTGTTATCCCTGTGACGTGCAGCACAAACCAATCATGTAACACATGTCTCTCTACTATGTATGGCATCTTATTCTGTGTGTGCATACATTGACCTTGTAAGCTGGTTTCACATCATACCTGTGATGTCTCTAAGACGGTAGTAATGGGATGTGGGGTACATCTGTCCATGTACTGCAGCGATTGAACACATGACAGCCCTCATCAGCACAGAGATAGCAAACTTGTGTGCAAACAGCACAACAGAACCAAAAACCAAGGGGCCAAGGGGCCAAGCAGTAACATACCAGCAACTTGCTTTGAAAGCATGCCTGTTATCTACTAGTAGCCGCTGATGGACAGTTGTTGCATTCCTTGCATGCAAATGCTGCTGAGTATTCAGGAGTCCGCACTCAGGTGCTGACTGAACCACACGATACAGCTTACTTACGTTGATTCGTCATTGTGGTAACCCACGGCGCCATAGAACACAGCTTGTATCTTGCTGATACCGCTCTGTGTGTGCTGGTCCATGCTTGATTTTAGCTCAAAACATTTGTCAGCACCCGGGGATACTGTGATCTTGGCACTTCCGGTTGTTGTTACTTGCTGTGTTGTAACATCAATGTTATCACTCTTATCGCCTGACATGTATGAGTAAGATTCCGTAATGCCTTCTTTTCCCCCAACACCTGCACATGCACGAAGAATACGTGTCATCATCGTCGTGAGTTGTGGGATTGACAAGCATCATACAGAAGTACAACAAAGAGGAATAAATTTGATGTTCCAGCACCACATCAATTGTACACCAACATCACCATTACAAACACCCAGAATATCATGCCACCTACCCAGGAAACTGACATCAGCTGACCAGCTCTGCCTGTATGACCATCCGTTACTAAACTGCTGACTCACAGTGGTGGCTGATGCACTGCCATGAATAGTTGCCGTGCTGAGCTCACAATCGTAAGTGAAGTTCTTGTAAGGGCACATGAGAGTTGAGACACGTACGGGTTTAGCTGACTGGGTTGATGGTATGAGTTCGGGCGGCGGCATGGAGTAGTCCTTCTTCAAGGCAGGCCAATTGATGAAGTACATGAATAGCAGCAATGCATGATCAGTCTTGTCTGACAGCAACATATGCCGTCATGTACGTTGGGTGATCGGGATACATGTCAGTGACTGGGCACCTGTGCCTGAGAGCCTTCTGCAAGATCGCCGCAATCAATTGAAATTGCCATCATGCAATGACAGGTGTTTTTGTTGCTGGAGGTACCTCTAGTGCAGAGGATACGCGACTGCACTGTGGGATCTTAGCACACATAATTGGTTCGCCAAGGACTCCTGCCATGGAGGCGGGTCAATGACTCTCAGAGGGGATCAGTCACTACCAGTGGTGTCAGAGCCCGTGGCCCGGACCTGAACAGGTGATGAGTGGATCAGTGTTCTTACCTCCTGTACCAGTCTGTTTCTCCGGTTGTATCAATCTCTGTTGCCGCTGCAACACAACAATGCATGTATAAAAGTGTCATGTGATCATCAATCATGATGGAATTGGCATCTGCAGGAAGTTGGTGCTAAGCTAGACATATATTGGGCTAACAAGCCTATAAGGGAGTTACATGGATATATTATGCCACATGGATATCTGCTGTCATGCCAAGTTATGTTGTCATGCATGTCAATGCCAAGTTGACCAATGCCATGGCATAGAGCACTGCGCACGCATAAGTTGGGCCAAGACAGTCATCAAACTTACAGCTGCTTTGGTATCGTGCGTACGCCTTGATTACATTCATGATGATCTGCACGTAAGGCAGCACATAGGCGCACACACGGTTGCTAATGAGGTTGCTTGTATTGCCATCTTCAGGGGTCGCGGCACATGTGCACCTAAGTATGAATACTGGTGCGAAGTACGCTCACGTTATGCGCTGCTCAGTGAGACATAAGCTCATGTTGGCAAATCAAAAAAATGCGGAGATTCTGAAGAGTGTCGAGCCTCAAGGTGTTCCGCATGCTGGCACGGCTGGGAGCGCATTGAACCGTGTACCAGCGACCACTAGGCTGCAGCTACGTAGTGTATACAACCCGCATTTTGCACTTACAGTTTCCGGGTCAGGAAGCGCATCTTGACACGATGCTCGAGCAACAAGCTCGAGCACAAGTAGAACACCCAGCGCAAGGGACTTCATCTTGTTGGCCTTGTAAAGCCGCTCACTGGGCGTTCAACTGTCGTACGCTCTGGCCCTTTATGTGCAGCAAACATGCTATTATGAGATCCCAAACTTCTTCCAATGACCTGCAGCTGCCAGCACACGTGTGACACCTCATACTTTTGTACGCTCATGGTCACGTGGGTCCTTACAAACCGCTCAACAGAATCAAGTACGCCGCTTGGGAGCCATTTGATCAATGTCACCAAGCGCTTGTCAATTACACACTCTGAAAGCAACAAGCTTCATTCAACACGACCAACAGTGCTGTTGAGACGGCATCTCGTGATGGTTTGAAGTTGGGCAAAACGATACCAGCAGTGCTGTACGGTAGACAGACAGGGTTGATACAACAATGCTAATAAGCAATGCTGCATATGCTATTTATCTCTAATGATGTCACAAGCCAGTGGATCAGGGCTTCACGAAGAGGCATATCCGCCCTCTTTGCTTTTGGCAGTGAGGTTTCGATGACGAACAACGTATCGGTGCGCACCATGCATGCATGGGGCTCATACAATACACAAGTAATATCTTTTGAAGCAGTGAAAACGTGCACAACTTGGCGCAACTGTATGGACTTCAAGCTTCAGGATTCACATCACAGTGTCAACAGATCGAGGCACAGCGGCAGACAGCAAACTCCAGGTCCTTGCCAGCAGATCAGGTTAATCATATAGAGTCCCCTGTACTACACTGTACTAAACATAGTCACTGGTGGCACCTTCAAAGCAGAGATGGGCTGGCAACACTCTCAGGCTGCATTGTTTGTTCCAGAGGCCAACGTGCTCAGTCATGGCAATGATATGATCTGCCCTGGAGAGATCCACCACTCCCCTGTGCCATAACCTGCTGCATGAGTCAAAATCATTTCCCTGTTCCCAACATGTCAGGCCATGGTAGAGTTACAGCAGCTACGATACAACCAATTTGAGATCGCAACTGCGTTGCCTCTTGTAGATGCCTGGACACCAAACGTTTGCTGTGAAAATTGTTGGACCTAACAGCACAACGGCATGGTACCGAGCTGAGCTTGCAGGGGCTGCATACTGCAGCTACATGAGCAAACAGGAACAACAGCACAACCATCAACCACCAAAGGCCAGGCGAGTCACTCACAGTCGCTATACTATGCACAAAACTATTTAACTGTTCGTGAAGCTGTATCAGAAGCCTTGCATACCCCAGTAGAAAGATGGCTGACACTGGTAGAATTATGCAGCACTCAGCTCTGCAGCAGACTGCCGGTAACATGGCATTTCTATTATTCCTGGAATGACATACGCAGCTGCAGTGCCTGCTGGCTGTCGATACTGATATATCTGCTCAGGGCTGCTTGCTTAAGCATCCATCTCCAGCTTCTTTGGCTGCTCCCAAGTGAAGTCTGCGTCTTCACGGCCAAAGTGTCCGTATGCTGCTGTCTTCTGGTAGCGCTTGTTGCCGCCACGCATCAAGTCCAGGCTCTTGGCAATCATACCTGAGGTCGTGACAAAGGACAATATGTTGCACACAGCAACACAAAACTAGCACTGGCTTTGCTATCAGGACTCCTGCACCATGCAGGTGGCAGCTACAGCAGACACCAACGGCAAGAGTCTTGTGCAATACTCGACTACTTTACATTGGCATGTTCTACACCCACCTGGCCTGAAATCGAATGCCTTCTTCACTGCTGCCAGGATCTGTTTGTCATTGGTGCCCTCCTTGGCTGTGCCGTATGTGTCAACGTGGATTGACAGGGGCTCAGCAACACCGATAGCGTATGACACCTGTTGTAACAAGCATCACAGCAACACAAACAACAGAGTGCTGTCAAGTTACTATCAAACACCGCAACGAAACAGCGACTAGTAGCAAGTAAGGCACGTACAAAACTGCATGCTTGCAGCACAGGCATGGCTGTACAATGACTTGAAAGATATGTCATGCAGCTGCTTGCGAACAGGCACTCAGCAGCATTTATTTATCACTTTCAACAACAGTCCTCTGAACAGACCGTGATCTGCCTGTTATAGAGACACAACGGAACGAGAGGTACCGCACCCCGCTCATCAGCTAACAACAGAGCAGTGATGATGCTTATGTTTGCTGATACCCATCAGCAAATACCTCATCACCACTCAGTAGTCCGCTAACACTGCACACCCTAGCCCCTAACCCACCTGCACAAGGCAGCGGCGAGCCAGACCAGCAGCCACCACGGACTTGGCTGCCTGACGAGCAATGTAAGCGCCTGACCTGTCCACCTTAGTGGGATCCTTGCCGCTGAATGCGCCGCCACCGTGTGCTCCCCAGCCACCGTATGTATCGATGAT
>JARWLF010000939.1:0-13165 GCA_029853055.1 Scenedesmus sp. KT-U | reverse complement strand
CCTGACAGTGCAAATCACAAGTGCCAACGACAACGTTGCCACTTCGGAGCTCCGCATCGCTGCGTGAGTCACCGGGGGCTCGGGAAAGCCTAGCAACAGAAACGGCGCCTCACGGCGCCGTTCCCATTTCCGCTGCTCGCGGACGTCACACGGGCATGCCCGCTCAGTTCTGGCCCCACTGGCCGCCGGTCTGGCCGGTCTGACCCGTCTGGCCCCAGCGCTGCTGGTCCTGGCCGGTCTGGCCCCAGCGCTGCTGGTCCTGCTGACCGAACTGGCCGGTCTGGCCGAACTGGCCGGTCTGGCCGAACTGCTGCTGGCCGAGCGCGCCGGTCGCCATCTGGTCGTGGACGTGAATGTAGATCGTCTGGCCGTCCTGCGTGCGCGCCTGGAGCAGGTTCTGGTCCATCCGCTGCACGTTCTGGAAGCCGGCCTGGCGGAGCTGCTGCTCGACCTGCTGGATGCCGCGCTGCTGGCCCATCTGGCCGAACTGCTGGCCCTGCTGGCCGAACTGCTGGCCGGTCTGGCCGAACTGCTGCTGGCGCTGCCAATCCTGCTGGCCCGTCTGGCCCGTCTGGCCGAAGCGCTGCTGATCCTGCTGGCCGAACTGGCCGGTCTGGCCGGTCTGGCCCCAGCGCTGCTGGTCCTGCTGGCCGGTCTGACCCGTCTGGCCGAAGCGCTGCTGGTCCTGCTGACCGAACTGGCCGGTCTGCTGCTGGCCGGTCTGGCCCCAGCGCTGCTGATCCTGGTCCTGCTGACCCCATTGCTGGGCCGCGGCGGAGCCGCCGGCGAGCATCAGGGCGGCGGTCATCGCGGCAACCGTGGTGCGCTTGAGCATGTTTCTCCCTCCCGGGTTTGGCATTCGACGAGATCGCGCGGCGGACGCCGCACGGCCGCACCCTCGACGGGCCCGGCGACCGCAAAAGTCCTTCCGCAAGGAGGGGTTCCGATATTTCGGGCGCTCGCGGCACTCTTTCGCCGATATCAGGAGTGCTGTCCTGAGACTTCGCGCGAATCCTAACGCGGCAGGAGAGCGGGCGTTCCCGGCGGGCGCGGGCGCCACGCAGGAGGAATGTCGGCCGGCCGACGATTGGGCAGCTTCCGCGTTGCATCCATCCGTGCTAGCAATCGGAAGCGGGCCGAAGCGAGGTGGCACCCTCGCTCCGACCCTGACCAAGCCACGATTACGGAGATCGCAGTATGGCTACGCAAACCGGTACCACGTCGCCCGACGGGGCGGCTAGCACCCTCGCGCGCGCGATCGACGCCGCGATCGCGGTCGAAGCGCAAGCAGGCCGAACCGGCCTCGACCGCCGCGCCGTCACGCGCCTGCGCCGCGCCTGGCGCGAGGCCGATGCGCTCGCCTCCGCGGCGCTCGCCGGCACCGACGACGAAGCCCGCCGCCTCGCCCGCCTCTGGCTCGAAATCCGCCACTCCGGCGAGGACGCCCCCGCCGACCCCCTCACCCTCGCCGACGCCCTCCACCGCGTCGACCACCGCCTCTGCGCCGTCCAGATGGCCGCGGAGATGCTCGATCACGGGCAGGCGAACGCTTTGTGCACGGTGGTGCAGGACGCGCGAGAGGAGATTTCGCGGGTGGTGGGGGTGATGGGGGTGGGGTGAGCGGTGGGATGGGGCGCCGCGCGTGGGGTATGCGCGCGGCGTGCGTCCGACGGGGCGGTGGAATGCAGCGCGCGTCTCAGAAGCGCGGCATCAGCCGGATCGCGTGACGCGCACCGTCGTTCGCTTGTAGCGGCCGGTGTCTTGATTCGGGGCCGGACGCTTCAGGGAGTCCCGAATCATCGGCACAGCCTTCCAAGCCTCCGCGCGAGATTCCATGCGCTCCTTGGCGGTGCGCATGAGCTCGATCTGCAGGTCTCTGTCGAGCGGGGCTTTCATCGGACCTCTCCAGTCACCCTTAGGAGCCATACCTTGCCCCCTGATGCAAGAACGATTCCTCAGTGCATTCGTTCTGCCATCCAAATTCGCCGACCATGGTAAGGCTCCCCTTCGCGCGCATCGTACCCTGCGCGGCGATACACGGAGGCAACGGTTTCGTACTTCCGCAAGGCTCGATCCGGCAGATTTTGAGTGTGCGTCATGAACGAGACGATCCGCGGCCGCACCAGCTGGATGAGGTGATCAGTTGCGGTGCAGATCGCCTCTAGAACGGAGTGTCGGTCGTCTTTCTTGCTGATAAAGTGTCGAGTGCTTTCGCCGTCCCAATATTCATGAGAGGTAGAGGAGTCTGGATCGTATTCTAATAGATAGAAAACTTGTTCATAGCTTCCGTTCGGGGCCCCGATGATGGGCGACAGAGCGATGACTGCAGAGTAAACGCAATGTGTTTCGTCATCATAGCCGATTGGTATCGTCACTATAGCCTCGCCATCGCCTTGGAAGACGTCGGCTTCTACGGCCTCGGACAAGCAACAGACTAGCGGCATGTAGAGGCGCTCTTCCTGAAAGCCGTGACGACGTCCACCTGCCCTGCTGATGGCCCCTTCACTCGTCCGCAGCAGTGAACCGGCAGAAGCCCAATGCCGCCTACGAGACGGCGAAGTGCTCACTGCGAGATGCTTCACCTCACTTTATGTCGGCTGCTTTGGCGACCCCGGCAGGGCTCGAACCTGCGACCTAGTGCTTAGAAGGCACTTGCTCTATCCAGCTGAGCTACGGGGCCGTGGCCGGCGCGGGGGCACGTAAACGCCCAAGCGACGGCAAAACAAAACCAAATACTCAATGCGTCCAGGGCTGGGCGCGGTTGTGCTTGAAATTGTCGGAGTAGGAGACGACGCGGCGCTTGGGCTCCATCGGCTCCTGGACGCGGTAGGCGAGGCCCTCGCGCTCGGCATAGGCGATGGCCTCCTCCTTCGTCTCGAAGGTCAGCCGCACCTGGGCGCGGGTGTCGGTGGAGGTGGTCCAGCCCATCAGGGGCTCGATCTGGCGCGGCGAGGCCGGCTCGAATTCGAGCACCCAGCGCTTGGTGCGGGCCTGACCCGAGGAGGTGGCGCCGCGGGCGGGCTTGTAGATGCGTGCGGTCGTGGCCACGGATGCTCTCCCGATCCGGTCTCTCTCTCGATCCTCGAACCCTCGCCGGCGGCTGGTCGGGGCGGCTGGATTCGAACCAGCGACCCTCTGCTCCCAAAGCAGATGCGCTACCAGGCTGCGCTACGCCCCGACACGCCTTCGGCACGATTGGAGATACGGAGCGCGGCCTCGGCGCGCAAGCCTTTTGTGGCGGCCGCACCCGCGCATGGCCCGCCTCGCGCCCCCGCGTCCGTCACCGCGTCTGTCGCGGGCGCGGAAAACGTCCTATATGGAGCCATCCGAAAGAAGCCGAGCGTCATGAAGAATCTCAATCAGAGCCCCGGCGCCGCGCGCGACGAAGGCGGGCTCCTCTCCGCGGCGCCGCGACTGTGGCCCTATCTGTGGCCGCACGGGCGGCCCGATCTCCAGCGACGAATCTTCATCGCCTTCGGGCTCCTCGTCGCGGCGAAATTCGCCACGATGCTCGGCCCCTTCGCCTTCAAATGGGCGACGGACGCGCTCGTCGCGGTCACCGGCGCGTCGACGGCGACGGACATCCCCCCCGCCCAGGCGCTCGGCTGGCTGTTTGCCTCGCCCGTCATCCTGACGCTCGCCTATGGCGGCGCGCGCATCCTGATGGCGCTCCTCACGCAGGTGCGCGACGGGGTCTTCGCCAAGGTCTCGATGCATGCCGTGCGCAAGCTCGCCACCGAGCTCTTCGCGCATCTGCACGCGCTCTCGCTGCGCTTTCACCTGGAGCGCAAGACGGGCGGGCTCACCCGCGTGCTGGAGCGCGGGCGCGACGGGATCGAGGAGCTGACGCGCCTCATGATCCTGACGCTGATCCCGACGATCCTCGAGCTCGTCCTCGTGCTCGGCATCCTGGCCTGGCAGTTCGATTGGCTCTACTCGGTCGTCGTGCTGGTCATGGTTGTCGCCTATCTGGCCTTCACCTACAAGATGACCCAGTGGCGCATCGGCATCCGCAAGAAGATGAACGAGAGCGACACCGACGCCAACACCAAGGCCATCGACGCGCTGCTCAATTTCGAGACTGTGAAGTATTTCGGCGCCGAGCGGCGGGAGATCGAGCGCTACGACCGCTCGATGGAGCGCTACGAGCGCGCCTCCGTGCAGACCTACACCTCGCTCGCGCTGCTCAACGCCGGCCAGGCGGCGATCTTCACAATCGGCATGACGATCGTTATGCTGCTCGCCGTGCGCGACATCATGGCGGGGAACGCGACGATCGGCGGCTTCGTGCTCGTCAACGCGCTCCTCGTGCAGCTCTTCATCCCGCTCAACTTCATGGGCATGGTCTATCGCGAGATCAAGCAGGCGCTGATCGACATCTCCGACATGTTCGCGATCCTCGACCGCGATCCCGAGATCCGCGACCGCGAGGGCGCCCGCCCGCTCGCCATCGCGCAGGGCGCGGTGCGCTTCGAGGACGTGCGCTTCTCCTACGATTCCACGCGGCCGATCCTGAAGGGGGTGAGCTTCGAGGTGCCGGCGGGGCGCACGGTCGCGATCGTCGGGCCCTCGGGCGCGGGCAAGTCGACGATCTCGCGCCTCCTGTTCCGCTTCTACGAGCCGCAGGCCGGGCGCATCCTGATCGACGGGCAGGACGTCGCGGGCGTCACCCAGGAGAGCCTGCGCGCGACGATCGGCATGGTCCCGCAGGACACGGTGCTGTTCAACGACACGATCGGCTACAACATCCGCTACGGCCGCTGGGACGCCGCCGAGGAGGAGGTGCGCGAGGCCGCCCGCCTCGCCCAGATCGACCGCTTCGTCGAGAGCCTGCCGGAGGGCTTCGAGACGCCGGTGGGCGAGCGGGGGCTCAAGCTCTCGGGCGGCGAGAAGCAGCGCGTCGCCATCGCCCGCACCATCCTGAAGGCGCCCCCGATCCTCGTCCTCGACGAGGCGACCTCGGCGCTCGACACCTTCACCGAGAAGGAGATCCAGGACGCGCTCGACCGCGTGAGCCGCGGGCGCACGACGCTCGTCATCGCCCACCGCCTCTCGACGGTGGTCAACGCGGACGAGATCATCGTGCTCGACCAGGGGCTCATCGTCGAGCGCGGCACTCATACCGCTCTGATCGCGGCGGACGGGGTCTATGCCGCGATGTGGAACCGCCAGCAGGAGGCCGATGCCGCCCGTGCGCTCCTCCAGGCCGCGGAGGCGGAGAAGGCGGCCTCGCTGCGGCTGCGGATCGATTGAGGACGCTCACCCGAGCGGCAGCGCGATGCGGGCGACGAGCCCGTCGGGCGCGTAGTCGAGGGCGACGCTGCCGCCGTGCGGCTTGAGGCTCGTCGCCAGGACGCGCGAGCCGAAGCCGCGCCGGCTCGGGGGCACGACGGGCGGGCCGTCGATCTCGCGCCAATCGAGATGCAGGCAGCCCGCCTCGACGCGCCAGGCGAGCGCGACGCGCCCGCTCGGTGCCGCGAGTGCGCCGTACTTGACCGCATTCGTCGCGAGCTCGTGGACGACGAGGGCGAGCGCCACCGCCCGCCCGCCGTCGAGCGCCACGTCCGCGCCCTCGATCGCGATCGCGGCCCCGCTGGCATAGGGCTCGAGCTCGCCCGCGACGAGCGCGCGCAGCGACACCTGCTCCTGGGGGCCGGCTTCGGCGATCAGCACGTGCGCGGCCGCGAGCGCGCCGAGGCGGCCTTCGAAATCCCGGTCGTAGTTTTCGAGGTCGCCCGCCGAGCGCATCGACATCCGATGCACCGCCTGGACGGTCGCAAAGGCGTTCTTCACCCGGTGGCGCATCTCGGCGACGACGAGGGTCTTCTCGCCGAGCGCGTCGGAGAGGGCGCGGGTGCGCTCCTCGACGCGCGCCTCGAGATCGAGCGCATAGGCCTTCTGCCGGCGCGCGGCCTGGGCGCCGAGCACCGCGAGGAGCGCGAGCGCGAGCGTCATCGCGAGGCCCGCGAGCGTGCTCACGAGGAGCCGGCTCTGCGAGCCCGCCAGCACCGCCGCGCTGGGGATGCCGATCGTCGCGGCGATGCCGGTGACGGAGGACATCGCGTAGCCGAAGATCATCGGCGTCCCGTCGAGCGGGCAGGGGGCCTCGAAGACGCCCCGCCGGCCGGTGCCCGCGGGCAGGAGCGCGTCGCGTTCGACCGAGGCCAAGGCCTCGACCGGCACGGGCGGATCGCGCAGGAGCGTCTCGCCGGTCGGCGCGAACAGGTAGACCGAGATCGGGTACCCCACGCGCGTCGTCGCGACGAGATCGCGGATGCTCTCGGGCGACAGCGACACCTGCGCGAAGCCGAGGAAGCCGCCGTCGCCCGACGCGATGCGCCGGGCCGTGACGATCAGCACCTCGTCGACGAAGCGGTTGTCCGGCAGGAGGCCGACGTGGAGCGCCTGCGGGTCGTCGCGCACGGCCTTGAAATAGGGGCGATCGGCGGCGTTCAGCGCGGGCGTCGGGTAGGTGCGCGAGGTGAGGATCGCGTCGCCCGCCTCATCGCCGATCCAGATCGAGATCACGTGCGGGGAGCGGTCGGCGAGGCCGGCGAGCGCGCGGTGGGCGGCCTCGTCGCGGGCGATGGCATCCTGCGCGACGGTCAGCGCCACGGCCTCGTTGCGCACGAGATCGGCGGTCTCGAGCAGGCGATCGGTATAGTCGGTGAAGATCGCGGCGAGCGTCGCGACGACGTCGCGCGCCTGGGCGATCTCGGTCGCCCGGTCGCGCGCGCTCGCCACGAGGACGCTCGTCCCGATCCCCAGCACCGCGGCGACGAGGAGCGCGTACAGGTAGGTGGACGGGGAGCGCACCAGGGGGCGAGGCGGGGTCGCCGTGATGTGGCGGCCGGAGCGCACGATCTGGCCTCCTCTGGGATGCCGTCAGACGGGACGCCGCGCGGAACGGCACGAGCGGGCGCGCCATGGACAGGGCTCGACCATAGCACGACGGCCCGGCTTCGCAAGAGGTCGCTCGAGGTTCAACAACTTTTGATCGTCAAATTCCGGGGCGTCTCGACAGAGCCGGAAGCGTAGCCACAACTGGTGATCAAGCGCCGAAACCGCTCTCGCTCGGCGGGGGAGGGGTGACGCGGGCGAGGCGGATGCGGGCCTTGGCGGCGTGCTCGGCGAGGCGGCGCAGGGCGTAGGCGCGGTCGAGGGCGGCGTCGACGGCCTCGAAGGGCACGCTTCCGGCGGCGCCGGCGGCGAGGATCTCGGCCTTGAGCGCCTGATAGCCCGCCTCGACCTCCCGGCCGAGCGTCTCCGCCGCGGCCGTGTCGACGCCCTCCGGGGAGGCGTCGGCGAGGCGGGCGAGCGCGCGCTCGACGAGCGCTGAGAAGGTCGCGAGCCGCGAGGCGATCCCGCCGCTCTCCGCCCGCGGCGGCGACGTCTCGGCGAGCGCGAGGCTGCGGGCGGCCATCTCCTCGGCGTGGCGAACGGCACGCAGGGCATGGCCGATGCCGTCGACGGCGTGCTCCGGCAGGGTCTGCTTCTGGAGCTCGCGCAGGAAGGCGCGGATCTCGCCCGAAAGCCGCTCGATCGTCCGCCGCCGACTCGCGAGCGCGCCGAGCGCGGAATGGCCGTGGCGCACGACGGCGAGCCCGGTCTCGGAGGCCGCGCCGACGAGCCGCGCGACCTCGCGCGCGACGCCCTCCATCGCGAGGCTCGGCACGGCGAGCATGTTCGGATCGAGATGGCGCGCGCGGCCCGCGCTCTCGTCGGGCGAGACGAAACGGCCCGCGAGGAAGGCGACGAGGCGTCCCGCGAGCGGCCAGATCACGAGGACGCCGATCACCTTGGTCAGCGAGTGGAAGAGGGCGATCGTCGTCGCGATCCCCGCCGCGCCCGCCTCCATCGTGTCGGGCACGGCGAAGGTGACGAGCGCGATCAGCGCCGGCAGGAGGGCGAGTGCGACGATGCCGACGACGGCGTTGAACAGGACGTGGGCGAGCGCCACGCGCTTGGCGTCGGCGGTGGCGCCGATCGAGGCGAGCAAGGCGGTCGAGGTCGTGCCGAGATTGGCGCCGATCACGGTCGCGGCGGCCGCTTCGAGCCCGATCAGCCCGCCCGCCGCCGCGGTGATCGCCATCGCGATCGAGGCGCTGGAGGATTGCGTCAGCACGGTGAGCCCGATGCCGATCGCGACGAACAGGAGGATTCCGAGCACCCCGCTGTCCTGGAAGGCGCCGAGATCGACCGCCGCGGCGATGCCCGCGAAGGCGTCCTTCAACACGGAGACGCCGAGGAAGAACAGGCCGAAGCCCGCGAGCGCGCGCCCGATCGCTCGCCGCCGCGGATCGCGCAGCGCCAATTCGAGCAGCGCGCCGGTGCCGACGAGGGGCAGCGCGAGGACGTCCATGCGGATGCCGATGCCGACGAGCGAGACGAGCCAGGACGTCGCGGTGGTGCCGACATTGGCCCCGAACACCACGAACACCGCCTGCCCGAGGCCGAGGAGCCCCGCATTGACGAAACCGAGCGTCGCGATCGTCACCACGCTCGAGGATTGCGCGATCGCGGTGATCGCGAAGCCCGCCGCGAGCGCGCGCAGGCGCGTCTTCGTCGAATGGGCGAGGATCGCGCGCAGCCGTTCGCCCGCCGCGAGCCGCAGCCCGTCGCTCATCATGCGCATGCCGATGAGGAAGAGGCCGATGCCGCCGAGCGTGGCGACGAGGGGCAGGCCGCTCATCGCGCGCTGCTTTCGGGACGGGGAGGCGGATTCTGCATCGATTTAGGCTCTCGCCGGCCATCTCGCGCGAACCGAGCCCCGCGCGCCATCCGCACCAATCCGGAGCCGGCTCACGTCATCACGTCGCCGAACCCGACGAGGACGAGGAGTGCGAGCGCCCAGAGGTAGTAGGAGAAGTAACGCAGCCGAGCCCGGTAGAGGAGCGCGAGGACGAGCTTCAACGCGACCACGCCCACCAGCGCCGAGACGACGAAGGCGACCGCCAGCGGCGCGGCGGCGATCGCGAGCGGCTCGCCCGCCCGCGCGAGCCCCGCCGCCTGCACCGCCGTCGCCGCGAGGATCGTCGGGAAGGCGATGAAGAAGGAATATTCGGCCGCCCGCTTGCGCTTGAGGCCGCACAAAAGCGCCGCGATGATGGTCAGCCCGCTGCGGCTGAGCCCCGGGATCAGCGCGAGCCCCTGCGCGAAGCCGATCGCAAGGGCCATTGCGGGGCCGATGTCCTTGATGCCGAGGCGACGCGGCGGCAGGCGGTCGGTGACGTAGAGGAGGATGCCGGTGATCGTGAAGGTCGCCGCCAGCATCGCGGGCGTGGCGAACACGGTCTTGAACAGATCGCGGAAGGCGAGCCCCATCGTGCCGGTGACGAAGACCGACAGGAGGCCCAGCATCCACAACCGGAGAACGAACCAGCTCTGCCGCGGCGCCGTCTCGCCCCGGATCTCGCGCTTGGCGAGACGGCGCAGCTCGGTCGCGGTGCCCGAGAGGAATTGCGCGATCTGGAGGCGGAACACCCAGACGACCGAGACCAGCGTGCCGACATGCACCACGAGATCGAAGAAGATCATCTGCGGCGATTCGGGCGGCGGGATCTGCGAGCCGGACGCGATCAGGAGGTGCTGCGTCGCGACGAGATGCGCGGTGGAGGACACCGGCACGAACATGAACACGCCCTGCACGATCCCGAGAAGCGCGGCTTCGAGAAGGGTCATCGGCAGGCTTCCTCGGGAATCGTCGGCGGCGGGGCGGCGCGCGACGCACCGCGCGCGAGGGACAAACCGCTATAGCCGCGCGGACGTTCCGAGGCGAGGGGCAGGGAGATGATGCGGCGAGCAGCCCGGACGGGCCGCTCGCCGCGGCGCCTCACTCCGACGCGCGCTGGAGGGCGTTCGCGAAGAAGAAGCCCCAGACGAAGTCCGTCTGCAGGGCCTCGAGCTTCGGCGGCTGCTGGCTCGAGACGAACCAGGTCGGGTCCGGGATGCCGACCGAGCCCTCCGCATAGCCGATCTGGCCGAGCGTGTTCTCGAACACGCCGATCACGCTCGGGGTGCCGTCGGCGCCGACATGGGCGCGGGAATGGCAGGTCATGCAGGACGACGACATCACGAAGCCGCCCTCGGTGACCGAATTGCCGAGGATGTTGCGCCAGCCGGTCGACTGGACGAAGTTCACCTGGCTGCCCTTGAGGCGATAGCTGCGCCAGGCGGGGTCCCCGATGCTCGGCATCACCGCGTCGGCGCTCTCGCCGGTGGCGCTGCCCGTGCCGATGCCCAGCCCGTCGAGCACCGCCTCGAGGCCCGGCCGGATCGCGCCGCCCGCGTAGACGCGGCCCGGATCGAAGATCGCCGAGGCGATCGGCAATTCGTCGCTCATCATGTGCGGCCGGGTGAAGTTGTCGGCGGCGCCTTCGGGCACCTCGTCGGGCGAGGCGAAGCCGTAGGAATCGTTGCAGCCCGTGTAGTCGCAGCGCCCGAGATTGTCGACGTGCTCGAAGGTCAGCCAGACCCAGTTCGGGATGTCCTTCGAGGAGACGTGGAAGGCGACGAGCCAGTGCTCGCCGGGCTCGAAGATCTGCGCGTTGTTGTCGGTGACGGACGAGGTGAGCGTCATCTTGATGAAGGGCGCGTCCGGGTCCTCGACGATGCCGAGTTCCTCCGCCCGCGCGCGCGAGATCCAGTTGCTCTTGATCATCACCGCGTCGACGGGGAAGTCGATGCGCGCGCTCGCGCCGCCGGCATTGGCGCTCTGGAAGGGCGCCTGGTTGGTCATCACCCGCGCGTTCTCCGCGAACACCTTGGCGAGGCCGTCGGAATTGTAGAGATCGTTGTCGAAGACGTAGTCGAACATCGGCTTGTTGCGGAAGACGAGCTCGGCCATGGACTGGCGCACGATCCGGCCCGGATCGATCGCGTCGATGTCCTGGGGCGTCACCCGCCGCACGCTCGCGTCGAACGCGGTCGTGTGCGCCTTCGAGAGGGGCTGGGCCTGGTGGAGCGGCGGCGTCGCGCCCGCGGCCCGGTGATCGCCCGGGAAATAGGGGCAGTGCAGCGCCGGGTTGTCGGCATCGTCGTAGCCGGGATTGTCGAGGGAGCCGGGCGTGCAGCACGTCGTCGGATCCTGGCCGGGCGCGCACATCGCGATCGGCTGGGCGGGCCAGGTCTGCGGGTCGGCCGCCCAGTTCTTCCAGAATTCCTGCGTGACGATCTCCGTGAACAGCTTCCACGAGAACATGTCCGGGCAGGTCATGGCCGGATTGCGGATCGCCGGGTCGACGACCACCGCGCCGTCGACCACCCGCATCGCGCAGGCCGGCGCGTCGCGCACGTCGGCGTTGAAATACATGGCGTAGTCGATCGTGTTCGGCGTGCGCGCGTCTTCGGCGAAGGCGGGTGCGCAGAGCGCCGCCAGAGCCGCCGTGCCGGCCAGGCCGGCTTTCGAATGTCGGATCATGAATGCCCCCTCGGAATGGTCGCCCGTGACGTGACGCGACGACGCCGCACTGCGACACGGCGCCGCGAATCAACCACGGGTACGTGAAGAATGTATCAACTATCGATCGAAACTCGAAAGGGTTTTCGCGATGCCCGGTGGAGAGCCGGCGAACGGCTCGTCACATCCTGCGCCCCGCCGCGAGGAGGCGCATGGCGTTGAGGGTGACGAGCACGGTCGCCCCGGTATCGGCGAGAATCGCGGGCCACAGGCCGGTGATGCCGAGGATCGTGGTGACGAGGAGCACCGCCTTGAGGCCGAGCGCCACGGCGATGTTCTGGCCGATATTCGCCATCGTGTCGCGCGAGAGGCGGACCATGCGCGCGACGTCGCCCACGCGCCCCTCGAGCAAGGCCGCGTCGCCCGTCTCGAGCGCCACGTCGGTGCCGCCGCCCATGGCGATGCCGATATCGGCGGCGGCGAGGGCGGGGGCGTCGTTGATGCCGTCGCCGACCTTGGCGACGACGTGCCCCTCGGCCCGCAGCTTCTCGACGAGGCGCATCTTGTCCTGCGGCAAGAGGCCCGCATGGACGGGGATCGCGAGGCGCGCGCCGATCTCGGCGGCGGTCCGAGCCGCTCCAGCGCGCGCAGGCCCTCGGCGGCGTCCGCGCGCGGCTCGTCGCGCACGGCGATCAGGCCGGCGGGGCGCTCGGCGACGAGAAGGACGCAGACGGTCTTGCCCTGCGCCTCGAGCGCGGCGATGCGCGCGAGCGTCGTCTCGTCGAGCGGCGCGATCGCGGCGGCGGCGCGGGGCGCTCCCAGGAAGAGCGCGCGGCGCTTGAAGCGCCCCTTCACACCTTTGCCGCCGAGCGCCATCACGCCGATCGCGGGGACGACGGGCACGTGCGTCGCCTCGGCATGGGCGAGGATCGCCTTCGCGATCGGATGGGCGGAGGTCGCTTCCAGCGCGGCCGCGTCCTCCAGGACCTCGTCTCGCGTGCGATCGAGCCCGACGATGTCGGTGACGACGGGGCGGCCGCGCGTGAGCGTGCCCGTCTTGTCGAAGGCGATCGCGTCGACCCGTCCGAGGCGCTCGAGCACGGCGCCGCCCTTGATCAGGAGGCCGCGGCGCGCGCCCGCCGCGAGGCCGGCCGCGATCGCCGCCGGCGTCGAGATCACCAGCGCGCAGGGGCAGCCGATCAGCAGGATCGCGAGGCCGCGATAGACCCAGTCGAGCCAGGGCGCGCCCGCGAGGAGCGGAGGCAGCGTCGCGACGAGCGCGCCGAGGACGAGCACGCAGGGGGTGTAGATGCGCGCGAAGCGGTCGATGAAGCGCGCCGTCGGGGCTTTGGCCTCCTGCGCTTCCTCGACGAGGCGCACGATCCGCGCGATCGTGTTGTCCTGCGCGTCCGTGCTCACCCGCACGCGCAAGACGGCGTCCGTCACGATGGTGCCGGCGAAGACGCCGTCGCCCGGCGCTTTGGGCCGCGGCACGCTCTCGCCGGTCACCGGCGCCTCGTCGACCGCGCCCTCGCCCGAGAGCACGGTGCCGTCCGCCGGGATGCGATCGCCGGGGCGCACGTGGATGACGTCGCCGGGGACGAGTGCTGCGGCCTCGACGGTCGCGAGCGCGCCGTCCCGTTCGAGGAGTGCCGTCTTCGGCACGAGGGCGGCGAGCGCGCGGATGCCGGCGCGGGCGCGCCCCGCCGCGACGCCCTCCAGCATCTCGCCGACGAGGAAGAGCAGCACCACGATCGCCGCCTCCGC
>JARWLF010000938.1:0-12160 GCA_029853055.1 Scenedesmus sp. KT-U | reverse complement strand
GCCCCAGGTTGGAGCAGCCTGTGGTCTTGTGTGTGTCTGCTGCTGCTGCTGTTGCCAAGAGTACTGCTGCTGCCAAGGATGCTGCTGCTGCCGAAAGTGCTGCTGCTGCCAAGTGTGCTGCTGCTCAATAAAATGCTCCTGTTGAGCAGGCACCTGCTGCTTATCGAAAGGCAGTTGCTGCAAAGACTGCCGCTGCTGCTGGAAAGGCTGCTGCTGCTGCTGCTGCTGACTGTAGTGCAGTTGCTGTTGGACAGAGTGCTGCTGCCAATGGGCGTGTTGCTGCTGGACAGCTACTAGCACAGGCTGCTGCTGCTGCTGTAGCTGTAGCTGATGCATGTGCTGCAGCTGATTGGTTGCTGGGGCACCAACATGTGGGTTCTGCAGATGTCCAATCACATAGCCACCATGCTGCTGCTGCTGCTGCAGTGGCAGCGGCAGCGGCGGTGGTGCTGGTGTTGATCTGACTAGGCCACTAGTGTCACCAGCAGCAGCAACTGTTTGCTGGTTGACAGTCGTTAGGAGACACTGCTGATGATGCTGTTGACTCATGAAAATTAGTTGATGTTGATTGGGACTGTGAGCAACGCTGACAACTGCATCATAGCTATTCACTGGCTGCTGCTGCTGCTGCTGCTGCTGCTGCTGCTGCTGCTGCTGCTGCTGCTGCTGCTGCTGCTGTTCTCCTCCTGCTACTGCTGCTGAGGTTGGTCCAAGTGGAGTGTGATCTGTGACCACTGCTCCATGTGCTGCATTGCCTGACTGGTGCTGATACACAGGCAGTGGTGCAGCAATCTGGAATGGAGCAAAGGGCTGCTGCACGGTTGGTGGCTGCCATTGGGTACCAGCAGCAGCAGCTGCTGCTGCAGCAGGGTCTAAGATAGCCGGCTGCGGCTGCTGCTGCTGCTGCTGTTGCCTCGGCAGCTGCCAAGGTTGCTGCTGGTTGAGCAGTAAAGGGCGCATTGACACCTTTTGGGTGTATATCTTGAACGGGTTGCTGGGTAGGCTATCAAGGTTGCAACACTGTGGGCAGATCTGGCAGTTCTTGCAGGCTTCAGCTGTATGAGTGTCTAGCTACAGCAATGCAACACCAGCAGCAGCAGCAGCAGCAGCAGCAGTAGATGGGGTTGAGCATTGCCACAGCAGCCTGCAGTGCAGGGTCAAATTTCATACAAACGGCCACTACCTAACATTCGCTTCCAACTAACAGACTTTTTATTTTATAAATGCATGGTTGCTTGATGCCAATGCACCTGAATGCTCAGTGCTGTCCAATGTTGTGGCCAGAAGCATCAGTTCAGTAACCTTGGATGCTTGATGCAAGGAGGTCACACACCGATCGCAAACGCTTGCTCAAAAATAGTACTCGGTATAATATGAACAACTGTCACTGGTAGATCATGGCATGGCTGTGAACTAGCGCGCGGAACCAGTCACTGTACCTGTCGGTGAATTAACACGGTGCGCTGGCGAGCATTCCCAATATTTATTGCAGTTCAGGTCCCAACACTGAATCTATAGCGCTAGCTGTCTCTGTACTAGTAATCCAGCATCTTTGTGCCTGATGCGTGTCAGGATTTGATGAGATGTCGCCAGAAAGTGTAGTTGTTGCAGCTGTGAAGAGTGGCATAGAACTGACAGGTAATGTTTGTCGCAGTTGCATTACTCTGAACGTCGTATGGCCTCTCTTGGTCTTGTATCGTCTACAAGATGAGACCCTGGTCCTGCTGATGGTTGCGAACAGCGGCAGGCGGGTAGACAGAGCTGCACGCCCATAACATCAGACCTGAAACGCGGAATCATGAAGCTCAACCTGCATACAAGCATACCACACAGGTACTAAAACGAGGATGCACGCTTGTGAGGTGTGCAACAGGCGCAGGATACAGAGCACGCTCCAAGGTTGTGAAGCAGCTCTTTGACATCATGCCATCGTACGCACATCATTTCAAGCAGGACGAAGTATCCGACTGTTACCTTGTCGTTTGTTTGTTTTCTGAGGGAGTGAATGGAGAACCTATAGCGAAACGCAGCAGGACAGAAGCATGTGGTGGTCGAGCAGAGCTTGCTAGGTTTCCCGCCCACAGGATTGTCCTCTTTTCTAGCGAGTAATTCAAAGCACAGGTAGGTCTAGCCGTATCAGTGGTTGTCTTCAGGTGCCTTGCCTACTGATCATGCGTATCTCCGCTTGTGTGCTACTCGATGCCATAGCTGTTACGACGTGCCTGCCCTCACGGTGGATGGTACATCTTTTTGGAAATATGATTTCAACATTTTCTGGTAGTCAAGTTGTCGCAAAGCTTAAGTGGGCTGCAGCCACGCATGTATCCTGCTGATGGTGTAGGTTAGTGCCTCACCTCGCCACATAGCACCGTGAGCACTACTCCTGCAATTTCCTGCTTCGCTGTACAGGGCCAACACTGGCAGTACACCACAGCATCCAATGACCCGCAGCATGACAATGATGAAAATGACAGGCCAGTTTTCAGCCTAACAGTTGCAGCAGCGGAGCAGCTTGCAGCAGCAGAAGCAGTCATTGCCTCACTCTATGATGTTGACACTGCTTTCAACGATCTGCAGCACGAGCAGCTTGTCCATGCAGTGATCTTAGCTGACATGGTCAATGCACCAGAAGTAACAAACAAGGCCGTCAATTGCCTGGAAGCAGCGATCAAATCCACCTCAGGTCTGTCAGCAGCAGCAGTACAGACATTGGCCAACTTGTGTGTCTGGCCTCAGTGCCTGCAGAAGATGTTGCCTACCATAGCACGACACACCAGCTGCTGCAAGCTCATAACAGCTGATGTGGCAGTCATCACTGCTGCCGACACCAATGGTAGCATGCGGCGCATGCTGCTCAATGTGTTTGGCAACGTTGCAGCTGTCCTCAAAGATCGGGCACTTGGGTGGATGCTGTTGAAGCTACCACTAGCTGCCATGCAGCTGCTGCTGGACTCAGATGAATTGCTGGTCCCATCGGAAGATTATGTGCTTGTGATGGCCGAGCATATCAAAAGCATGTTTTAGTGGATGAAGCAGCTGCACCTGACATAGCAAAAGCAGCCAACTCATTGTCAAGGTTGATTCGGGCACCATACCTGTCAGAGATAGCGCTGCATAACTCAGCCTTGGCAGCAGACAGCAGCACGAAACTGTTTGGCACAATGCTTCGTCCACTGCATCAGCTCATCACCCTGCGCCGCTTTGCTACTGGTGCTCAGCTCACTGAGGCAGTTCAGCAGCTGCCAGATGTACCAGAGAGCTGGAAGAAGGTTCGGCGGCAAGTGGCCTCAGAGGAACAAGCAGCCATACGCATCAAGGTGTCAGTGCAGGAACTCGCTGCAACATGCAACAGGCATGCTGTGTGGTTTGCTAATTTTGGTGGCTCTGAAACATGTCGTTTTTGCGTCTCATCCAGCAATGACAGACTCTTTTTTGCAGGTTTGGATTGGTGCATTTCGCTGCAGTATGTCATGTCGACTTCAGGTTCACACATCGGTGTTTACATCACACCATTTGCCAACTCTTGGGACAGCAATGACCCCCCTGCCAATGTAGATATCAGCATCAAGGCCCATGTCGTGTGCAATGCTACCAGCAGTGACTGTTGGGGCGAGTGGATTTATGTTCTGGGAAGTAAAGTTGATGCTGGTTGGCTAGACTTCTGGGATGTTGGGTTCATGCCCAATGCCTGGGATGAGGCAGCATGGGCTGCCAAGGGCTTGCCTCTCTCAGGTGATCTGGTGGCGGAGCTGCGTCACCTTATCATTCGTTGATGTGTTGTTTGTTCGTTCTGTCAGCCGACATGCATGAGGGCCACTGCTCATGAGTAATCATCCAACTCCAAGAGTCTCAGCATGCGCCTATCAGAGTGCGGTACGGTATGGGTTCACAAACTTGCAACGCTTGCAAGATGTACCTTTGTCAGCATGTGGCAGTAAGAGCAACAGTTGTTCCTGATGCCTGTGACATTTGAGCTTGCCCAACTTCATGTTCAAAGCTTGAGCGTCAAGCGGCTTGGGACAGCAGTTAACTTGTCCTGCTTGTAACAAGCATGTAGTAGGCTGCACTGGCCAGTCATAGGTCACCTACTAGTAGTAGCACCAGAGCCATAGAGTCTGTTGAGGTCTGGAGATATCTACGATGCCATACCTGCAAGCAATGCATTGGTCTATGGAGTTTGTGCAAGCTATGCTTGCAAGTACTGCACTGCTGTTTTGCAGCAAGGACAATCAAGGCAGTTACCATTACTGGTTGCTGCATGGACCCTAGGTCAAGCTAGCTTGATGTTGAGTATGTTGGCACGGGCAGATAGTTTTCGAAAAGCTGTTGTGACACACAGCACGTGCACTGACATACTACTTGTTGTGTCTCTGCATCAGTTGATGTTGTGTAGTTTGGACTCCATGCTACACACCTGTGAAGTGGGAAGTCACGCATATGCGCATGCGAAACTTAGATGAAGTTTTGTTTGTGCTGTCTGGATATGAGAAGTCTACTATGAGGGCGTGTGGCCTCGTGAGACGGTTGTGACCCTCACATCTGGGAACACTTCGCATCCGCACACAGGTAGAGGCAGTCGAGTAGGCAGCAAAACTTTTGAACCTCAAATTTGAAGGTGGCGAGAGACAACGCACCAAAGTCACAAACGTTCAATATCACAAGCGAATATTGAATGAGTTCGTTCTCCGTACCAATACGGTGGATAGACAGCACGCTGCATGATTCAGCGGCAAGTCAAAGCAAGTCCGTAGCATGCCGTCACACGCACGATACTTCAGGCAAGATGATATTTCAGACTGTGAGGTTGCGATACGCTGGGTTGCTGAAGCAACAGATGGTGAACATCCACTCAAGCGCGGCAGGACATCATCATGCAGTCCTAGGTCAGAAGAGCTTGCCAAGTTCCCCGCGCACCGAATTGTTCTCTTTACTAGCGAGTACTTCAAAGCACAGGTAAGGGATTTTGCGGCAGCGCCTGGGAGTGCCTGCAGATGTCGTTTCTGCTTGTCCTTTTTGGAAGTTTTAGCTAGCAGGCATACTGTCTATTGGCAGCCACTAGCTGTAGCTCCTTTGCCAGTTCATGCAGATGGACTGATAGCACCGTACCATATGGAACGCAAACGCTTCTTGCAGCGCTACTACATGCAGAGAGCGTGCGTTCAGCTTGTTGTTGTCCAGCCTAAAGGTGCCTTGCTGGAGCCGTGCTGAGCAGTGTACCCCTTGCTGTACAGGGGAGTACTTGGCAGTTCAAAACCGCATCTGATCAGCAGCCAGGATGCCAGGCATCATGTGGCAGGCCAGTCCTCACTTTGACTATTCCTGCAGCAGACCAGCTTGCAGCTGCGTAAGCAGTCATTGCAGCACTCTATGGAGTGGACACTGCTTTCAGCAACCTGCAACATGAACAGCTAGTGCATGCTTTGATTCTGGCTGATATGCTGAATGCATCAGAAGTAGTGGACAAGGTTGTCTTCTGCCTAGAAGCAGCAGCTGTCCTCAACAATGGCTTGTCAGAAACAGCATTGGCAGCATTGGCAGACTTGGTTGCTTGGCCTGAGTGCTTACTGAAGCTGCTACCCTCTATAGCAGCACATGCCAGCTGCTGCAAGCCTACACACAACCTGGCAACAACCATCGCTGCAGACACCAGCAAGTACATGCAGCGCATCCTTTCAAATGTCTTTGGCAATATACCCGCGGTACTCAGAGATGCAGAGCTTAAGAGGTTGCTGCTGAAGCTACCACTTGCTGCCATGCAGCTGCTGCTGGACTCGGATGAACTGCAGGTCCCATCAGAAGATGACGTGCTCTATGTGGCTCAGTACTACTGCAGAGAATGCTATTGGGCGCATGTGCGTTCTGCTGCGAATGGCAGCAGTGATGACATTGACGAAGCAGACGAAGAACGTCAGGTATCAGCTGCCTTTGACGGGACAGCTCCATATCTCTCACCAGTGGTGCGAGCACCTCACCTATCAGACCTCGCACTGCATATTGCAGTCCTTGCAAGACACAGCAAATCGCACTTGCTTGAAGGTTATACAGCGTATTCACTCAGCAAGCTGATCACATTACGCCGCTTTACTAGTAGGACACAAGTTGCAGATGTGATGAAGGAAGGTATGTACTGGCCAGCCAGCTGGAAGAGGGGTCAGAGGCAGCTTCTCACTGAGACACCAATCATTACTTACCAGTGCTCTGTTCAGGAGCTTGCAGCCACATGGATAGACAATGCCCATAATCACCTGCCAACAGGCATCATACACACAGATGTTGGCCATGACAGCGTCATTCTCGGAGGCTTGAAGTGGTCGCTTGAACTGTCGTGTCATACCAAAGCCAGTGGAACCAGAATGGGTATCTTCATCAGACCGGAGCATGATGCACCTGTAGGTATCTATATGAAGATGAAGGCTCATGTAGTTTGCAAAGCTACCAATACTGATAGATGGGGGGAGTGGAACTATGTGTTGGGGTGCGACTCATATCATGATCATGCTGATGACGGTGGTTGGTCTGACTTCTGGGAGGTTGGCTTCATGCCTAATGGCTGGGATGAAGCAGCATGGGCTGCCAAGGGATTGCCTCTCTCAGGAGACCTGGTGGTGGAGCTGAGTCATCTCAGCATCTCATGAGCTGCTGCTGTTGCTGATGCTTGCAGTCCGGGCCAATTGCTTGCGTGCAGTGACCCATTGTGGCACAATCACATCACTCATCGTGGCTCATGAGCTGATCAGCCGGTTTCATTGCGGTATGACCCTGATCATGCCGTGTTGTGCATTTTCGGGCCAACTTACCTTGGTGTTGGGCCAACACCACCATTGGGCAAGTATCAACTGCAAATTTGTGCTGATACTCAGGCGTCAGACACCCTGTTCGCTGGCAATATGCTGCATAGGCACAGCTCGGCTGTTGGCAACGGCGCCTGCGCCGCAACTGTTCTCATGCCTAGCGGCGATCATCGCCGAGAGTCTGTAGCACGATCGTGTGTTGAACGGCAGAGACTGCGTCGAATTCTACAATCATAATCAAATTTGATCAAATTTGCCATCATTCCAAGTTACCACAGCATGTATACGCAATAGCCATTCCCAGTCTGACCCAGACTTTCGAAAAGTGACAGCTTGATGTGGCACCGTGATCATCACTTTTCTGGCTCTCAAATATCTTGGGACATTGATTGTGTCCATGTCACGTAGACTGCTGCGCATCCTGATAATGCCAGGCTGCACTACAGTGCCAAAGCCACCAATATCTTCAGCGTAACATCGTACTGGCAAGGACATGCAGCCACATGACACATCGCTGCCAGTCTGCAGCTGATACACTTAACCCTGCTTACCACCTCACTGAAAGTAGTGCATGTTGTGACGACAGATCCCAACACAGCACAATCATGCAGTGGCAACAGATACAGGTATGGTCTGTGCTTGCTGCTGACATCATTCAGACACATTGGCATAATTGTGACTTGGCGGTTTGCTTGAAGAAGCTGTGGCTGTAGTTCAGCCACATCATGCAATGAATACAGTGCAACGATGGCAATACCGACTAGAAGCAAGCATCTGAAATGCAGCAGTTGTAAATACACAACAGCAGACAACAAGCAAACACTGTACTACTTCAGCTTGATGGACCTGGCAGGACCTTGGCAACAAACAGTTGTGCTCATGCTGCTCAGGACAATCATTGCACCAACACTGCAAAGGGACAGTGCCACCGCCAGACTTGGGCTTCGCATACAAACAGTTGCCAGTATGATAATAAGCAACACACCGCTATGAAGTCTGTCAACCACGGCTGACAAACACAGATACAACATGTGGCATGCTGTAAAGCTTGTTTGCCGAGTAGCCAGGATTCTTCCACGCATCTTGACACAACATGCTTGCCTGAGTAGCAATACATAATCAGCACTGTATAGATCAGAATGACTGAGACACTTCGTTTACTCCACGTCCTTATTGTCTTCTGCACTACCATTGCTGCCCATGAGTGCTCCTGCAACCCGGCTGAATATGCCAGCAGTGATACCAGCAACAGAGGATGTCTTGCCAGCACTCTCTCCTTCACCGGACTTTGCTGGTGTGTCACTATCTGCTGTTGCTGCCGTTGGTTCCTTGGCTTCAGACTTGTCGGCTGCTGCTGCTGCTTCGGCTGAATCCTGATCATCCTGCACAGCTGCAGCAGGTGCTGCACCAGCATCAGTAGCACCAGTCGGCGGCTGATCAGCCAGAGCTTCGAATGATGCAGATGGCTGGAAGGGGTTCTTTGGTGAAAGTGAGCCTTGTTTGGGAGATAACTTGGCTTTGTCAGCTTCCTGCTGCTGCAGCTGCTCCTGAAGCATGATGAGTTGCTGCACCCTGGATACCTTGGGCTTGTCATCATCATCTGTAACTGCAGCTGCCGGTGCTGCATCTGCTGCTGATGCTTCTGTGACCACTCTGGCTTCATGTGTCTCAGACTGCTGCTTGTCTGTCTCAACATTACTGTCCCCATTGAAAGTAGCAGCAACTGTAGGTGATCCATTGGGCTCCTGAGCGTCAGCAGCTCTAGTTGGTTCAACCTCTGCTGCTGCAGCTACTTGTGGCTCCTCAGCAGCTGGCGTATCTGCTGCTGCAGCATCCTTGGGTGAGCTGCTTGTGCTGGCTGCTGCACTTCCCCAGCTGTCCCCACCATCTTCTGCTGCTGCTGCTGGCTGTTGTTGCTTGTCGCCATCAGCACCTACTGGAGGACCTGCTGCTGCTTCAAAGTAGGTCGCACCTTCACTGCCATCATCAAGAGGCTCATCACCCCACTTGCCGACAGGTGCTGTACTGCCACCCCAGCCGTCTTCATCAGCGGCAGTAGCAGTAGCACCGGCAGCAGCAGGACTGCCCCAACCACCTGCTGATGAGCTCTTCTCAGAAGGCTTGCTGCTGGCAGCCTCCACAGGTGTTGCTGCATGGTCACCTGCTGCAGATGGTGTAGATGACAGACTCATACTGCTGATAGCAGCGGTAGCAGCAGCGGCGGCAGCGGCGGCATCCTTGTTGCTGCTGGCTTTGCCTTCTCTGCGGCTCCTGGGCTTTGCAGGATCCCTTGGAGCAGCAGCAGCAGCAGCAGCTGCTTCCTGCTTCCGTTCCTTAGCACTGATGCCGCTGCTGCCTCCGGCTGGGCCTCTTGCATCTCTAGCTGCACGTCCACGAGGCCTGCCAGATGTACCATACTCCTCATTATCCACACCTTCCAGGATCTTGGTCGCCCTATCATAAGCAGCAGCTTCCTTGTCATCTCCGTACCCACCAGCACCCCGGTCACTGCCGCTGCGAGCCCCTCGACCCCGACCCCTTCTGCTCTCCCTGCTGCCGCTGCTGTTACCCCCATAATCATCCCCATACGAGTCATAGTCCTGATACCGACTGCCACCGCTGCTGCGATCGCCTCCACGGCCACCTCGGCGGCTTTCACCGCCGATGACGTGCCCGCGCTCCCACTTGCCGTCACTGCCGAACTGCACTGCGGCACCCTCTCGCTCACGATCCCGGGCCCCTCGACCCCTCACATTACTGTAGTCCTCACTGCCGAACTCGCCATATGCGTTGCTGCTGCCAACCGCATCCTCGGCGCCGCGACCACGGGGCCGGGGTGCGCCTGAAGCCATGGCACCCGCTGAGCGTGCGCCGGTGGCTCCCCAGCCGTCATTCTGCGCAGGCAGGTAGCTCCTAGCTGATGTTGTACCCCAAGAGTCTGCTGCGGGTGCTGCAGCAGAAGCAACTCCTGCAGCAGCTGGTCTGCCATAGCCTGTAGTTGCAGGAAGCCCTGCACCCCGCTGAGCACTGTAACTGGCTGCAGGTGTGGTTGCTGCTTGTGGCAGCTGCTGAGGTGCAGTGGTATAGACTGCTGATGGTGCTACTGTGCCACGAGCCTCAGCTTTCAACTCCTGCATCAAGCACAACACAAGTGATACTTGTCAGCTCAGCCGCTCTGGCATGGAGCCAACATAATATGCAATACTGCTTATTAGCGACTTTGATGCATCGCTGAAGGCGCCACCAACATACCGCAACTGGTGCTTACTGGGTTTGCAGTAACCACTGGCACACCAGCATCTTACAAGCACCACTACAGTAGGCTGCAAATCCAGAGAACGGTCAATGGGCTAGCATGATGTATGCCTGCGTTCAATCCATTCAGGTCTCACCTCCAGCACATACTCCAGCATGGTCCAGTATTGGCCAATCCTGCGTATCTTGAGGTCCGCACCAAACCAGTCCTGCACAGCACAGCATGCCAAGTCAGGGGGTTGCTGTGAGCCCACTCACCAGGTCAAACCAAACTAGCCAGAGGCATGCCATGCATCGTGATGGCTGGCGCACGTGTTACCATTGCTAGTTGATGCAATTGGAATCCGCCTAGTGAAGAAGTGCTGCAGTAGTTGAAGACTGAAGCATGAGTAGAATCTCCAGGTTATATACTACCTTGGAACCTATGATCGAAGGTAGAGTGCATTGCAGCAGTTCTCTATTGCTTGTCATAACTGCATGTACCAAACACCCAACAGCTGCTGCAGGCAGATGACATGTGTCTCACCTGAGCAAACCAGTTGATAATCTGACCAGCATCAAATGGGCCATGAACATCCTTGAGGGGGTCCTCATACTGCAAGCAGCAGAAAAAGGGTCTCGTGAGGAGATATGCAAGGTGCAGTGCCATGATAAATATGACACTTCTCTGACTGTGGACACCACCAAAAGCTGGTAGGCACTCACCTGCAGGATTACATAGCACAGCTCCCAGCAAACACTGCACACACCAGTGCTCCTCAAGAATTGTTTACTGCTCATGTATAATAGTCTGCCAAGGTGAGTTGAATGCAATGGATGTTCTGAATAACATGCTGTTGCTGTAAGGCTGCTGCAGGATGCTACGTGCTCTGCAGGGCAGGTCTGCCACTGCAGGAACCATCTGCCAGCCCTGCTCACCTCCCAACACTTCGGCAAAGCGGCTTTAGCTACTGCTGGTCCAGCACTCCTGTTGAAACCTGGAGCTGCTGCTGCAGCTGCTTGGGGTTGAGGCTTGAACTCCGCTGCATCAGCTCGCATCTGTGACTGCGGAGCATACTGCTGTTGTTGAACAGGTGGCTGCCTGTAGGCAGCGGCGGCTGTGTTGTCATATCCACTGCGAGCTGGGACGCCATCACGGTCATCATGATGCCACCACCTGCAACAAAACATAGATGTGGGTTTGTGCAGGGTATCTGGCATGTAGGTTGAGGTTGTGCATGGGCCAGACATCGGCCTCTTAGGCACGTTGTCACTGTCATGCAGCACCGAACACTAGTAGTGCCTGTCGCTGTCTTGCAGCACGTGTGTAGGCCAAGCGATGCTGCACCCAACAACAGCCTACTGGTCTGTCATGGTGTGACTTGTGCTGATTGCAGTTGCAGCTTCAACTGCGATAGGTATGACGGCTGATGCTATGACACGTACTACTAGGTGGGATCAATACAAATCCTCATCAATGGCAGCTGCCGTGATCGTGGAATAACGCTGCTCCCACAAGGCCTAACCTTGAAGCCATGATGAGGAATGTGGCACCTCGTTCAGCCTACAAGCTGTCCAGAACTTCGGTGAAACGGTAACCACCAGCGGTGCGTCAAATTTGGCTAGTTGCTGAGTGCTGGTTGCAGCGAGGACGGACTATCACCCAGGCAACAACAGATCAAGTACAGGTTGCTTCAAGCATCATGTGTAACCACCCTCTCTTCAGCAGAGAACTTCCACACTCTTTGCAACTTATTTTTTGCCTCTTTTTGGCAAACAAGCGCTCTGGACACAACGAGCGCTAGTGCCTGGGCAACCGTGGGTCGGTCCACCAGCTCTGCGGATGATCTCAGGATACTGCTTATAGAAGGAAGATGATGGTGTAAAGTGCTTGTGCTGAATGCCTTAAGGGGCCTTGCGCACTTGGGAAGAAGCGCCTGCTGCGATTCGACTGTTTGCAAACGAGTTGCGCTGCTCTGTAACTTCCAAGCTTCCTTCCGATATGGAGCGGTGCAATGCTGTAACATCGGCACTGCGTTGCCGCGTTTACGTATGCGTCTGTCTCCAGCGCAACCAAATTTCAGGCACCATCTGTCGCGCAGCGTACCTATAGACGCTTGCAAGCTGCACAAGGG
>JARWLF010000937.1:0-12160 GCA_029853055.1 Scenedesmus sp. KT-U | reverse complement strand
AAGTAAACCCGCTCCGGCCTGTCGGCCCATGGGTATCTATGCCCCCGAGTGACTCGAAGAGACATTCACAACAAGCATGATCAACAGTCTCTCAGAGACTGCACACAAGCACACTACAACCCCTCAGAGGCTGTACGTTAGATGATCATGTGTCTGATCAGCTTTTGGTACTCGAACCTTGATCCTGGCCCGTTAGGTGACTACAGCTATCAGGTTTAAACCAGTCACTCGCAATTGCTATCGTTTGGACCGTAAATGCAGTGTCCGAGAGACTGCTGATCGTTTGTTGTCAAAGACACACAAGGGGCAAAATCCGGCCCGCGGCAGCAGCGGATCTAGATCAGATCTGCTTTCGAGTCTGAATATTGGTCACCAACACTGCGCTGGTTGCGCTGCTTACAGAATGTATGTGCATACCAATGCCTCTTTATAGAGTAGACGTAGGATATGCCAGCTGGCTCCAGCGATTATCGTCTGTCAATCACCGAGAGGATAATCGACGTCGACGTGGGTGGGGAGCATCGTACGTACGATATCGCACACGGCTTGCTCACTGGGCCGGCTTTGAGCAATCTATTTGATCTAGGGTGCCACAATATCTCAGATGTTTGTGTCTATGTTCGAGGTGTGCCATGGCCCGCTGCTGCTGTGTTTGTTGGACGTTGGCTGTAGTCAGCGTTGTGCTTCTGTTTACGCCTGCGATAGCACAGAATATATCCAGGTTCAATTTCACCTTTGGCCCAGGGTCATGCCCTGGTCTGGTACCAGAAGGGAACCTGTCCTCTGTTTCTTATAATCTGCGTTGCTCAGAGTCGTGTCAGGAAGCAACGTGCACAGCTTTAAGAAAGTTCTTTCATAGCACTTACAACGCTACTACAACTTACTTGAAGTCTTGGCGAAACAGGAGAGGCTGGGAAGCTTTGTTGACGCAAGATTGTAGTCAGATTCTTGCAACTCCAACAGCAGAAGGCACGCCTGCCTATTGCAGCTGGCATGGCATTACATGCTGCCACAAGCTGTTTCAGCCATTCTGCAATGTAAAGCACACTCTTTTCGCCCTGAACGTCGAGGTCAATGGGCTGAATAGCAGCATTGCCAATCCCATGTTTCAGGAGAGCATTGCCCAGCTGCATGCATGTGGGTTGCAGATTCTTGAATTGGCAGGCAATGCTTTGTCCGGGGTCATGGACGACTCCTGGGGCGAACTGAGGAGCTTACGCGTTCTCAACCTCGGTGAGGTGTCGAAGTTGTTGGTAGTTTGTACATGACTTATGTAGCATGGCATCGGTCTGCAACGCCAGCTGTATGTGTCCGAGCAATGATATTATAGTACCAACCGCCAGATGCAAGCAACAGCTGCCAACTTGGTTGAATTGATGCTTGAACCCTTGCTGCACCGTGCGGTTGTTTGTGCTATACCTCTGCAGCCAAGAATATGGTAGAAGGGACCATCCCAGTGTCTCTGAAATGGCTGGACAGGCTATTGGTGCTGAACTTGGATGGCAACCCCATGCACGGAACCATACCAGCCTGGCTATCAGAGATGCGCTCATTGCAGGGTCTGGGCTTATCAGCGCTTGCAGGTTTGTACCTGTTGACTTGCAGGACGAATGATTCATGTGTCAGCCTAGTCGTGCTTGTGTCGTACAACAGCCAGTGGGCCAATGAATGGTCCCTTTCAGTATATGCTGAGAGTGGTAGGTAATGCATGTGCCGCCTTGGACGGCTTGACAAATTCTCCATCATTCACACTCAGCATGCACATGCCATCTAGGGTGACCCTAGAACCATCCATGCTACCCGCCAATCTGTACTGCAATGAATGATGCCTGCCGTGAGTTCATGCCGAGTGTAGGACGTAACGCGGATGGCAGGCAAGGACTCATTGGTACCATACCAGCAAGCCTAGGGAAGCTGCGTAATCTGGAGTTGTTGTCTTTAGACACGAATTCCCTCACAGGCTCATTCCCTCCTCAGCTATGCCATTCAGACATCTCAATTCTGATCCTACGAAGCAACCGGCTGACCTGGAATATGGCAGAGTTGCAGAACTGCACACAGTTAAGCTTCATTGACTTCTCAAGAAACAGGCATCGGGGTCCCTTGCCGGATCGGTGGCCTGCATGGGAGTTCAACGAACTGTTGTGGCTGAACCTTCACAGCAATGGCATCATGGGCACACTACCCCAGCCTTTGTTCACTCTCCTGCGCGTAAGCACCCTCAATCTTGCCAATAACAGGTGCGCTAAAAGTTGCATGGTTTTGCAGCCAAGGTTCCTTCTCAAACAGATTGGACAGTGATTGCTGTTCATGAAGACGTCACATTCACAAGGTTTGCTTTGCCCAGAGGTTTCTGCAACCACCAATCTTCAGTCTGAAGGTGTGCCACCTGCTGCTGAAGTGAATGGCTGCAACTGTGCAGGTTGACCGGGACTATCGACAGCACCATTTCTCAGATGCCCTTCTTGACCAGCCTTGACCTTCATGGCAACAAGTTGTCTGGTACCATTGATGAGAGTTTGTGGTACACACCACGCTTGAGTTCCCTGGATTTGTCCAGCAACAATCTGACAGGGTCCATCAGTCCAGCCATAGCGTAAGTCACAATATCAGCTGACTCTGTGCTTGTGTCTGGAGTAGAATACGTGTACATACTACGTTGGCAACAGACATCAGCCATAGACATACGTATGCCATATCAATGATTGACCAGTCTTGTTGAACCACACGTTATAGCTGGTGACTGTCGGAACTTGATGTCTCAACAGCATGCATGTGAACTCTGCATTGACAAAGCAACCTGCCATGAGAATCTGCTGATCCAGATGGTAGCCACCATCACAGATGCCGAAGTTTGAATGCCTTCTGTCTTTACCGCAGGTTGAGTTACTATCTGATGGATGTTCGCCTGGACGACAACCAGTTGACCGGGCCTATCCCTCAGGAGATTGCACTTCTGCAGTTCCTGGAGACCATGCATCTGCGCAACAATCTCCTCAATTGCAGCGCAATAGCAGCAGATCCCAATGTAACAGGTGCTGAATGCTGCCACAATAAGTGCCAAGCCCTGCCTTGCTTTCTGCACCTCACTCAGTACAGAGTCCCGAGGCCAGATGGCTCAAACATGGAGTGCCCTGAGGTCAAGAGAAAATTGCCTCCAAACATCATCAAAGATTGTAACGAATCAGGATTGACTACACTGGTGAGTAGATGTCAACAACCAATGCAAAGCACAACGCGGTGCTGGTAGACTGTTGTCAAGCTGTTCAAGCGGTAGCACGACATGCACATATGCACTAGTCTTGTCTAGGCCTTCCGGTACAAGGATGAAGAGCTTTCGGCGATCTACTCATGGTACCATGTTGATGTTACCACTGATGTATTGCAGCAGTAGTTACTATGGTAGCTGGCCGTATGTGTTCATTGTTTTGTTTTTCAGTAGTAGGGTGTGTGCAGCTGGGCCTCTTTCCTAGAAGTTTCTTTTTGTGTACATATTGAGGCAATGTGATATTCTGATGCTGCCATGGCTCTCTGTCATGGTTGCTGACATTTGTTCCTGCAGGGAAAAACAATGCGCAGTCGCCCGTTGTTACAGACCAGGGTTCAGAATTGGTATCTTGATCCAAGCTACTACCAGTATCAAGGCTGCCAGTGTCTCAATGTGAGCAGTTGATGTCCCCCGGGCCTTAGAGGAAGTGTTTGCGTATGCTAGCAAATGGCATGAGGTGATCTGCTCACGGTGTATAAACTTTCCAAACTTGCAGCGTAGGGAGGATTAGGTGCTCTAAATGTCCTGACACCCAACAATTGTGAGATGTTAGAGCTCAAAATGTCAGCCTGAGTAGTTTGCTCCTGCATGACTGAGCTGGCTTATTCGACTTCACCATCACTTGCTGACCTTGTCTGTCTGCAGGGCTATTCGGAAGTGTGGACTGACAACCACACAGTGCTGACCTGCCAAGGCCGCCCAAAAGAACCACCACCCTTTGTCGTGCCACTTTCAGCTGCGTTGACGACTGTTTTTGTCTTGCTCCTGGCTGCAATCAGTCTCATTGTCTGGATGAAGCTAACAGTTCAGCTCAGGAGGAAGTGGCAGAGGGAGAAGGAGCTCAAGAGCAACAGACTGAAGGGTGTACCGAAAGGGGGTCCCGTAGCCATCGTTGTGACAGACGTAGAGAGATATTCAGGTAAGAATCAGTCTTTAGATGCCACACTAGGTATCACTGACAGAGCATGCACACACCTAGTAGTTGCCTATCAAAATCTCATGTGGTTACCAAGGTTCGCCACTGACAGCAGTGATTGTGATAACATGCGCCAGCTTGGTTCGACTACAACACCCATATCTGCAGAGTTGATGCAGCAGAACGCTGCCGCCACTGTCAGAGCCATGGGCATGCACAATGCCATCCTGCGCAAGGCTGTAAGCACTCATGCTGGTCACGTCATTGAGCAAGAAGGAGACAGCTGGAGTCTGGCTTTCCACAGATCAGTCGATGCAGTGGCTTTTTGCTTACAGGTGAGAAACATACCACGCTTGAGGTATATAATACACCAGGGAAATGATCCCAATGCCCGACCCTCAGTGTGCCCTTTGCTGTTTAGCTATGGCTTTCATGACTGCTCAACATAGTATGTGGCACACCGACCATATTGTGGCATGTGACAGTATGTGGTCAAGGCATGTACAACATCTTTCAACCTATGCATTTCTCTCAGTAACAGCACTGTGTGTTCCAGGTTCAACAAGCATTGCAGAAACGCAATTGGCCATGCGACTTGCTGGAGATCACCAATACCAGCACAGCAGAGCCTAAGTTGCCTACAGCTGCCTCAGCTGGAGGCATGCCTGCGCGCAGTAACAGCGGCCACATGGCACTGACCTTGGATCGCAAACAGCAAGCAGGGTCCCCTTTGAAGACCGCAGAATCCATCAGCTCCACAGCTGTCTTCACAGGCAGCTCGCTCAACGAGACAGAGAATGCGACAACCAGCAAGGGCTCCATGTCAGCTTCTATGAGTCCGTTGAACACGCCACTCAACAGGTCGCTCAGCATCAGGATGAAAAGTGCGATGCAGTCGCTGATCAGTCGCAGTAGTTCTGAGCCCACAGCGAAGCAGTGTACGCCTTACAGCGATCCAAGCGTGGATGGCGCAGCAGTGGTGGAGTTTAGCGACTGCTCAGACGACCTCGAGGGGAGTATGCAACCAACTCCAATGCGGCATGTACCAGCTTACGCAGCAGCCGCTGCCGTAAGAGGTGGCAGCTGGACGAGTGCGAGCAAGAATAGTGTCAGCGTTTCCAGAAAAAGGCCGAAGGCATCAGATAAATGTGTTTTGGGGCTGAAGGTGCGGATGGGGATAGCTAGTGGCTGTATACCATCAGACGGCGACATCAACACATCGGCAGTCTTCGCGCTAGCAAAAGGTGGGTTGCTGTCAAGAGCTGAGAGCCATTAAGAGTGAGCAGATAACTGCGGGAAACGTTGTCAAGCAAGTCAGTATGCACACTCACATTCCCAAAAACTGTTTGATGTATTGCTGCAGCCGTCTCTGACATGGCAAACGGCGGACAGACTCTCATGGAGTCAAAAACTGCTGAAGCTGTTCATGACTGGCTGAGTGATTTGGGATGTGTGGATCACAAAGGATACAACGACAAGCTGCTGTCTAGCCCTGTGACGTTTGAGAATGATGCAAACACAAGCAGAGTGATGAGGTAAGTATCGACTCTGCTGGTAATATGAAAAGTCGAAAGTTGACAGCAGCTAACAAAGTTTGTTACAGTGACAACGAGAGTAACTGTAGTCTGTCAAACGTACAGATGCACAGATGCTCAATTTGAAAGTACTAAATCAGCAGTCATATTCGAGCAATAAGTGATGATTGCATGTCATGATCACTCATCCAGTCGCTGATAGGCTGATCATCATTCTTATTGATGCGCTTGGCACTGTCAGCACGTTGGAAGACCAGCCATGGTACCATACGAAGCAGAATCACTGCTTGTATGATACATCAGTGAGGTAGGGTCAAGAAGTACTGTCATCACCCAGTCCGGACTCTTTTTGCTTCTTCACAGGTGGTTCTTGAGACTCCTGGGCCGCTGTTTCAACGTGACATCTGAGGAAAGGGATCCTGTACTGCTTGACCTTGGGCAGTACTGGATTCCAAGCCTGGCAAGTACCATTCAAGCAGTGAAAGCAGCTACAGCAGGAAGTCAAGCGACCAGCAACATGCAGCAACTGCCTCGTAGCAGACACCAGAATGATGTGATACAAGCAGTCAATGACAGGCTGCAAGAGGCACTGAAGTATGGCATGACAGGGCTGTTGCAGCAGAGAAACATCAAGGCCTTTATTGCTGTTGCTGCTAGCGCTTTGATGTCAGGACAGAATGTGAATGGGGTCACTGCAGCTGACGGCATAAATCTGTACAGTATTGTTGCGCATCCGCTGCAAACAAGGTCTCAGCTTTGGAGAAACGACCTAAACCTGAAAGAGGAAACCCAGAAGCTCACCAGAGGCTACTTTGATGCTCCAGGTACTATCTGGATGATATGTCTGTATGCACCAGGCCTCAGTTGCCAGCACTGCACGTACAAGAAGGCGTCACAAGCATATGAACATGGTTTTTCACGTGAATGTCTAAAATCCAACTCCAACTGCTTCGCTTGTTTGTGCCTTGCTTTGCTCATGGTATAGGTATGTTTGCTTATGATTGTGTGTGTCTCACAGTGCTGAACTTCAACGGTTGCTTCTATGATTTGTATTGGCGTCAGCAGCCAGAGGCAAGCTCAAGATCTGCGAGCTCAACCGACAATGTAAGTAACCAACAATGAAGGTAACACAATACCGAATTTCTGATCCAGATATGAGAGTTGCATCCTGGTGTGTTTCTATGCCATGCAGGTACCGGTACCTCACTAAAAAGTGTACCCTCATGGCCACGGTCTCAGCTCTTGGAAGCAGACCGCCCTGTGTCTCCTTCAGTAACTGTAGTGTTTGCAGCAGTTGAGGGCGGCAAGCAGCTGGTGCGCAAGAACGAACATGTGGCCAAACTGATCCACAATGTGATAAGCAGGGTCATGCAGGTGGGTCCACATCTTGCTTGTGACTGTTATCATACATGTCACTTTGATAATCATCTTGTGGGTAAAGTTGTGCGTCTGTATCGTTGATGTATAGTGCATGAGTTGTTGGTATTGAGACTTGGTAACCTATGCATGCGGAATGAGGTTGCCTACTTGTTTGCGTCCCACAGGCTGTGCTACTGTCCTTCCCTGACGGCTATCTTTGTCGGGAGCAAGAGGCTGTGTTGAAGTACATGGTGGCTTTCAAGGAGCCGACAAGAGCAGCAGAGTGGTGCCTGTTGGTGCAGGTGAACAATGGACACCGGTTGATATGCTAGCCGTCTTTCAACTCTTCATGATTAATAAGAGACAGACGGTTCACTCCTACAAAGTCACTGTTTGACCTGACACAGACACATGGTATCGCCTGCCATGTATTGAGCTCACTGTGTCTGTTGTCATGCTTTGTAGGAAGTTCTGCACCATGTACCTTGGCCAGCTCAAGTCACAGAAGCAATGAACAGCAAGGGGTCACCACCCTGGTCACCACGTGCAGCTAGAAGAATGACTGCCTCAGCTGCTGACACTGTGAGACGGCCAGGTTTGAAGATGGGCCTGGCTGATGGCATCCCGGACTCTATTGCACCTGATCATCTGGTGGGTATATAGCAGCTTATGGTTCCAATGTTCAGTCTAGCTTATACACCGTGTCAGACACCAAAGTATCGACTGCAAACATCTTAGATCTCCTAGCCAGGTGTGCATAAGAGACCTCTATTGTTGTTTGTCTCTGCCTTGTTTGTGACACGGCACCTTGATGCAGTCAACTTGATTTCCTCTGTGGGTAGCAAGTTGGCTCAGTTGTAGAGGATGTCAGTATATGTTTCAGCTGGTAGGCTTCAGACTGTGATATGTTTGTACAACAATTTTCCAGAGATATAAGTCAGGCTTGGGGTTGTACCTCCTGCTGATGCATCCACAGGGCCGTGCAGATTACTTCGGGACTTCAGTCAACCTTGCGGCCCGTATCATGGACGCTGCTGCTGACTCTGGCCATGTCACTATGAGTTGTGAGCTTGCTGATATTGTATTCAGGTGATTGTTCTGAAAACAAGGAAGACCACCTCAATAAGATCATGCCTATAGAAACAACACTGCACTCAACTTACTACGTGATATGGGAATGGATCCCTCATGAAGCCAACATGTTACCTGGTGAACTGTCACAAGCATGAAGTGACCACACGTTTCACCTCCTTTTTGCCACACACTTTTGCTGTTGCCTTGTCCATGCAGCGTCTGGCGCTATGAAGCTCAACTCAGAGCAGAGCGTCAAGAAGCTGGCATCACACATGGCAGTGCAGTTTCAGATGCACCTGCAAGCAACCTTGAGCACTTGGCTGATCATCAAACTCGAGCGCAGCAAGCCGCTGAGGAAAGGTTGTGCAGTCGCTCTGTCCGCATTAGTGCCTACCACACTGGCACGTATCTCTTCAAGGGCTGTGGGGAGATTGATGCCGTGTGTTTACGGAGTGATGCTCTGTGTGACTCAGCTGTGCCAACGCCTGGAACACCCCCCAAAAGTGTCAAAGGTATGATCTGAATAATATCTGGCAGAACGGTCTGGAATCTGAGAGTACAGATCCTTGCGCGTATATACACAGATGTCTAGTGCATACTTCATGGAGCGGTCATGGTGCTGAGTCAGCAATGCTGCTGATGATTGAATGATCAATATAAGCCATGTCAGGCGTAAGACATCGTCATTCAGAGCTAGGTATAAGTGTCTATGTCGTCTAGTATGTTCTGTTTGCGCAGACAATGATAGTGCATGTACAATGCAGCGTGAAGCTATGTCACTAAGCTAATCATCCGGACTTGTGCTTGGTACTGCTGGTGCTTCACAGGTACCTTGGTTGCTGCTACCACAGGACCAGTGGCTGGCATGCAGAAGTGCACCGTGACAGTGCCATGCGTGCTGCAAGACTTCCAGGATGCTTGGAGTCTAGTAGGTGACCAGGTCGCAGATGCACACTACTTGACGGTACATATGCATAGATCACCGGTTCAGCAGTCCCCAAGGTCACCATTCAGACACAGAAGGCAAGCCGCAAGTAGATAGCGCCCAGCAGGTTGGACTTGCAGCATGTTCTTCTGCTACCAGAGACCTACCTTGATTGTGAAGGACAGGTTGGCAAAAGACTCAGCAGCTACAGATTGTTAGACTGCAAACAGTTGTTGTGCAATCCAGGATCATGTTGATTTGGTATGCATGCCCGACTAAGTCCCTTGAAAACTCAGCAGGTTCGGAACTGCATATACGAAGCTCCGGCCGATATGGTATCAGTCATGCGTGCAATGCACATGTATGGGCCCCGTGCACCAGGTGGATGCACTGTCTGATGTTCGTATTCTGTAGTGCCTGTTGTGTCCTGTCATGTAACAAACGTGCACTGCTGAGTTCAGCAGTACATGACTACTTGACAAAGCAGGTGTTCCATTTCATAAGAACTGATGTCCGCAACAAGCAAGCAGATCCTGCCAACTCTTCTGTTTCTCAGTCATGGCCTGACCTGGCAGCTGATGTGCTGCACTGAGTCAATGAGCCTAGCACAGCTCACATTAGCTGTTGCTTTATGGCAGACGCATTACGCATGTTCATCTGTTGCTCTGCGCCCTCATGTCTCTTTCACACAAGACCGACCCTGCTTTGGAAGCTGGGCATAACATCCCAAGAACATCCCAAACTTCCAGCAGAGACACGTCAATGAGCTATACCTTTGGGTATGATTTGCAAAACATATAGAGTTTGTCGAAGACTGCTAGGCAACTTCGCGAGCCAAGTACACTTAGACTTGGTCTGGATGGATTACGAAGGTCGTTGTCACCAAAGGTCTCGCAGGGCACAACAGAGCAACAGGCAGCAGCGGATGCATTCGAAACACTGTAGGCACTAGTCAGCCAAATAATTCAGTCACGGAATGCACAAACAACGGTGCCAACTCACCCAAACAGGCGCGGTAGGTGCCGTAGGGATAATCGAACGGAAGACCAACGACCCCATGATGGTAACTTGTCGTACAGAGCAACGCGTAGATCAGCTGCATGTACTCCGCATCCGCAACTTTGTTTGCTGACGGCGAATGATGACGGACAAATGTGATTGGACTTGTTGTGATGCCTAGCAATGTCTGTGTGTGGAATTGTCAGGTTACCGTTCGTTCTCATCGTCGCCTGGTCAATAACTGCGCTCACAGAAGCCTTTAATGTTCCCGAGTACAGCTTCGGTCCAGGTCAATGTCCAGGCTTACTGCAACAGCATGATTCTGACATCTTGAATTGCTCAATTGTATGCCAGCAAACCACATGTGATGCACTGCAAACGCTCTTCAAAAGCACTTACAACGCTAGTACACCTTACCTGAAAACTTGGCGGAACAGACAAGGCTGGGAAGCCTTGTTGCTGCAGAACTGCTCTCAGATTCTTGCCGAAGCAACAAAGAAAGGCGCACCTGCCTACTGCAGCTGGCACGGCATCACCTGCTGCCGCAGCCTATTTAGCCCATACTGCAATGCCACAAACGTGGTGGCTGCCATACAGCTGGATGTCAACGGTCTGAATGGCAGTGTGCTGGACCTAAGCTTTCAGCAGAGCTTGGCTCAGCTTCACGCATGTGGACTGTTAAGCCTTCAATTGGCCGGCAATGCTCTGTCTGGATCTCTGGATGCTTTCTGGGGCAGGTTGCTGAACTTGCAAGTGTTGAATATTGGTGAGGTGGCAAGTTGTTGACATGGAGTTGTGTGGCGCTCTCAGTAATGTGCATAGCTGCATACTATGTACAAGATAACCCCATGAATCGCCACATTTTGGCAGTCTCTCAGAAGTTGCCTAGCAGTGCCGCTCTCTCTGCTTGCAGCGAAGAACATGATCACTGGAACACTTCCAGAGTCTCTGAGACAGATGAGCAAGCTCATGGTGCTGCAGCTCGACAGGAACCCCATGCATGGGACTGTACCGGAGTGGCTGCCGGAGTTGCAATCACTCCGGGCATTACAGCTGTCAGCTTTTGCAGGTTTGCAACGGGCACGGGCAACCGTGCATACTGCTAACAGGCGGCCATACAGGCTGCCTTAGCATGCTGTGATGGTAGTACTGGCAGTGCTTATGTGTTTGTATGCCTGGCAAGGTGATTAGTTGTCCCATGCCATGCTTAGCACAGCTGCTTGTTGTAGCATCAAGTGCCTGAGTGTTACAGCATTTCACACCTATATCAATCAATGTGGGTCTACCACTGGTACATTTTGGCAAGTACATCCTTGCTATTTCTGTTGTGTCTCACAACTGCAGGGCGTAATGCAGATGGGAAGCAGGGGCTTGTAGGCACTATACCAACAAGCCTTGGAAGACTGCGTGATCTGCAGTTATTGAGGCTGGATAGCAACTCTCTTACAGGCGCCTTCCCGCCACAATTGTGTCATCCCAACATTGAAGGCCTGGTCCTGCGCAGAAACCAGTTAAGCTGGAGCATGTCAGATCTGCAGAAATGCACCAACATGACTTATCTTGATCTTTCCAACAACAGATTCCGTGGTACACTGCCTGATGAGGAGAGTGCATGGGGCTTTCGTGACTTGCGGTGGCTGGACCTCAACAGCAATGGGATTGAAGGCACGTTGCCAAAAGCAATATTTAGCTCTAACACTCTCACTGTATTGAATATGGCCAACAACAGGTGAGATTTCCAGCAACTGGCACCCATGACACAAGCTGAATTCCGTTCCTGTAATTCCGGGGAATTTCCAGTCGACGCACACTTGAGATTACAAATCATCATCTGGTGATGTACAAGGTCTGCTGTGTGTATCATGTGTTTTGTTGCTGTAGATTGATCGGAACAATAGATAGTTCGATTTCCCAGGTGCCCTACCTCATCAACCTGGACCTGCACGGCAATCAGCTGACTGGTACCATTGATGAGAGTGTTTGGTACATGCCGTCGCTGCAGTCACTGGACCTGTCAAGCAACAGGTTATCTGGAACCATCAGTCCAGCAGCAGCGTGAGTTGTCCAGGGCAGCAAGATCTCTG
>JARWLF010000936.1:0-12161 GCA_029853055.1 Scenedesmus sp. KT-U | reverse complement strand
CTGCGCAGATAAAATCAGCAGGTAAGCAACTGTGTGTTTACCTGTGTCAATGGCAAAGCGCACATGATACGGCACATCATACTCTCGCATGCCCATCAGACACTCCTGAACATCCTGCAAGCAGTAAACATTGGGGACATCTTCATGCATGTTTAAGTCACCTCTTTGTGTCTTGCAACTGATCCCACGCCAGAGGGGCAAAGTACCTTGTCTAGATTCTGTTTCAAACTTGCGGCAGTGCAAGGATATCCTACCTTAGGCCGCTCCCTATTGCCTGCTAGCGCCGCCACTGCATCAGCCATGCTGCTTCTTTTGCTGTTTGCTGCTATGATAGGTGACAGCTCCCGCCGGACATCCATGAGCTGCTGTACATTGTAGAAGGAAAGCTTCAAAAGCTTGCGCTGGAGCCCTGACAAGTGGTTCTTCTGCTTGCACAGACACCATGACACAGCTACAGCTGAGTATCAAGAAAAGTTGCTGCCAGGGGACACAACTCCGGCCCACCCAGGTGCAGCACAGGTCTGTGGTCGAATAATGCTTCCTTTTGCTTGATGCAGTAGTAATCGCAGGACCAGCACCTTGCCAGTGGCATGCACAGCACAGCATGTGCTGCAGTGTAAACAGGAAAGTAACCAATCATGCTCAGGAAAGATTCACAACATTGGTCTGCTGGTGTGGCTGCTGCTGTTGCTGCATTTGAAACCCACCAGGTCCAGGTCTTCCTTGGTCACAACCTCAATCTGTCGGATACGTGATTCGAACTTGCGGCGCAGCCACACCTCTACGTCACGCTCTGTGTCATCCTGAACAGGATGCAGACACCAACATAAGCCCCACATGCATCACAGCATGGCAATCATCAACATCGGCGCATACGTAAGCCACATACTGCAGTAACGCAAATGATGCTGGCTGTGCGCAGTTTAGCTGCTGGTTACAGACGCTTCGTGAGCTATTTCTGGTTGCAGTTACGCACCTTGACCTGCAGGTAGAAGTAGGGTGCATGAGGCACCCTGGCCTTGAACATGGATCCATCCTGCAAGAATTTTGAATACAATCAACAACCATATCCAGTTGGGTACTTGTTGCTTACTTGTAAAGGTAACAGTTGAGCTACTTGTGTAGCCAGCCATTGATCAATCAAGCTCCCAACATGACCTGATGCATGTTCCAGATGCAACTGCAATTGAGCTGATCATCCTCGACACATACTGCTGCTGCTGGTCAACCGGCAAGCCCGGTTACTACTGCAGTTGCAACTGCTGCTGCAATACCATTGAGCTTTACTTTCACCTGACACTGAAAGTAGCAGTCTACTGCACTCATGACTTGGCCAGAATCCTTGTCTTCAAATGAAGTCTGCAAGCAAGCAGTTGCTGGGTGAGTCATCCACTACCGACCGAGAAACAGTCTGCTGTTGGGCACTGCACCACGAGGGCTATGTTAAAATCACATGCAGCCAAAGAACCTATAGTGCTGTTTGATAGTGTGCTTGCTGTGGCGTCAACATGATTGATGCTTGGAGACTCACAGTGGTGAAGTTTAACAGCCAGCCCAACTTGTCATCTCCTTCTCTAAACAAAGGCCAGCCAAGCTGGGCCTCCAGATGATCTGCCTGCTTTTGCTCCAGAAGCTGCACAAACCAGCCAACAGGTCCCTCGCGTCAGCTTGACGTGGATATGTGGCACACTGCTGCAGGCAAGCTGCTACAACCCTACTTCAACCTGGCTTCATTACATCAGGCTCATCACCTGTGGCTTTGTGTCGTCACCTCCAGCAACCCCGTTACCCTGCTTGATGTAATTGCCGTTCAACTGCTTCCTGTATTTGTTCACACGACCTCTGCCCCTGCCTCTACCACCTCCATCATCTTGACCCTCTCTATAGGACACCCCCATCGACTTGTACTTCCCACGACCTGACATTTCTACCCGGACGCCCTAAGTCTGTATTCACCTCTAAAAGGAGCGTAACGGGCTACCACTGACCGGGCTTTCACTCGACACCCGCCCAAGTGGTGTGCAGCAGCACATGTACTGTGCTGCAGGCTCTGTCCTCCAACTCACTTCAGGTGGTGTGATAATGTAGTGATGTTTAAGGCATACTCACTTAGGAAGTTCGATGCCGGTTCATTCTCTGCTGCAGCACGCGCATCAAATTGTCATAGAGACTGGCATCCACAACCAGAAGGTACCCTGGTATGTCACAAGTAACGAATTTCTCAAAATGCAACATAACAAGCTTGCAGCTCGACTTCAGCTCAAGCCTGGAGCTCTGCCAACAGTAGTAACAGCTTTCGAATATAGGTAAGCGCGAAACACGCATGGGTGGTGACAACGGCAAGGAGCACACTATCAACAGACAGCAGCAAAATATCTACTCTGGTATCAGAGTGACAAACGCCCCAGGTACATCGTTACTCCCGGGCCGGGGATTGCACTCTGGGAACGCACGCGCCATCGAGCTAATTCGGCTTCCGGGGTGACTAAGATGGGCTATGCATCGTGACAACACACCTGGTAAGTCTGCAACATACGATGGTGGGTGCTGCGCTTGCTGAAGCTGCCCATCATGACGTTCATTCACCCACGCCCACTGTTGAGCACCAAGCAACCACCCGCGAGTACTGGGTAACCCCATGTATAAGAACAGTTCCAAAGTGAAAGAACGGGTTACCAAGCTTGAAGAAGAAAGCACATAGTATGTAGAGATATGGTATCTCAGCTTGCCTGAGTGCATGCATAAACCCCACAAGCGTGGCATGAAATGAGCCCCAGGTGACAAGACGTGTCCTACAAACGTTTCTGGTCGGGGCAACACCTCATGAAGTCACTGAGTCCTGAAATCCCAGCACCAGACCAATGCTCAAGTATTATGAGATGGTATGAGATTGGTACACGGGAGGTAGCAGGCGCTTCTGCATTGTCAAGCGGTGACCAAGCGGGAGCCAAAACAAAGGGAAAGTATGCACAGTCTACAAAGTGCACTTCCTGTTTGTTGACCAGTAAGTCTCGTCACACTAGACATTTGTAGGCATCCCTGGCCATTACTCACAAACAAGGCAACTAGAATGATCCCTGGGTGCTGAATCACACATCTATGATACACTCTTGTTGCACAGCTCATAAGTTGTCGACACATTGCGAAGGCTCCCATTGCTGTCCTAGCAATGCATACCGTCCACCTCATTCAACACTACATCAGGATTCTGCCAAGCATCAGTGTGTGGCAGATTCGATTGCAGCATAACACCATTCATAAGACAGCTGCTACACTACAAATGTATGATTACGTCAGAAGCAGCAGGCTGTGCAAGACAGCATTATCATCTGAGCTTTCTTGCTGGTGCCCTGAATGCTAAGCAGGCACTGAACGAAGCTGGCATGCTTTTGCCCCCACCACTAGTAGTAGAGCTGCTGCCAAGTCCACCGCTGAGCAACAGAAGCGCTTCATCAGACAGATCCTGATCACTGCTGCCATCAGCTTCTGTGTGACAGCTGGTCATCTTTCCAGTGCTGACCCAGTTGCTGCTGACCTCAGCTGGGGTACTGCTACACACTGGCACGTTGCACTCATCAGTCAAGTGCTCGCTGTCACTATCCTTCTGACTAGCGCCAGCACCAGGAGCAGACACTTCTGCTGTACACGATAACAGCTCCTTCTCTTCCCTCTCCTTATCAGCAGCTACAGCGTGAGAAGCAGCTGCTGTACCAGTGGAGCGTGCCTCAGCAGCTGCTGACAAGAGCTTATGGCGAGCAGCGGGCCATGTCACCTGCCTGTTGATCCGCACTGACTGTGTCATGCCTGCCAGTAACTGGCCACTCACATTCACGGTCCTGATGAATTCTGGAACAAAGCGCAATACAAGGTCAAGCTGCTCTGAGGCATCAGCAGGGGACATACCAGACTTGCAGGTGCACTTTTGGCGCAGCAGCTGAAGCACCTGCATGCACAGAGGGCGGCTATGTCAGAAGAGTCGCTGAAACAACAATGCACAGAGTCACTGTGTCAGCAGCTGTCCACTGATCACCAGGGGAAATGACACCGGTGATGACACGAGAACACAGGCCTGAAGCTGGATTAACCACCTTACACCAGCTTACCTCAGTCTTGGGTTTGACACAAGGCCCTTTGTCACCAAACACTCGTCTCAGCACATCAAAGGTACCAGGAAGCATATCCAGAGCACGCTGACGATCCAGCTCTTGTTGACGGGCAGTGTTCTCTGCTTGCACCTCAACATCAGATACCCTTTGTAGCAGCTGCATGTGCATCAAAACAAACCACAATTGAGCCATTGCTTTGTTGGGATGAGCCATGAAACATATGAGCATTGGCATGTGTTGCTTGCCTTGCACCAATCTGCCTGATGCACATCAGCCAGTTCACTCACTGCCATGGCTTTGTCTCCCAGTTCAAAGGTAATGCCGCTCCCAGTTGGCTTCTTGGTCCCTGATAAAGCTGAGGGCATTGCAGCGTCGAAAGTCAGCCTACGAGCCTTGACAGCACCAATGGGGGGCTGTACACGTCCCTCATCATCAACAGGAGTGGCATTTCTGTCAGTTGGTCTGCTGGAGGATTTCTGTTGGGGTGTCGCTGCTGCCAATGGAGTGCCAAACAGCTTGTTTGGTCTGAGGGCTGGAGTCCTGGCACTGACATTGGAGTCAGGCTCAGCACACTTGACAGGAGTCACGGTATCTGATGCCTTGGCAGGGCTGAAGAGCTTGGAGATGTTGAGTGGTGGACCGCGAGGTGCTGGGCTGAATGTGAACGCACTGGGGGGCTCTGCATGTACAACAGGGGTACAGGACGTTGGTCACACAATGCGTTATACCAAACGCAGGTAGATGTCGTGCTATAACCAGATTGGGACAAGATACACACTCCATGAAGCAACTCACCATCCTGTGTTGCCTGTTTGCTTCTGCTGCTCCTTGTCCTGGCAGGTGGGGGGCTCATCAGAGCACCAGCAGGGCCCTTGAAGCAAGTGGTGGCTCTTTTGGGTGGTGGGCTCATCAACAAGCTATCTTGGGCACCTGCGCTGGTGTTTGTACGGGCCACTGCACCTGGTGCCGGAGCTGTTTGGGGTGTGCCAGGCAGCAACTCCTGCCCATTGGTACCTCTCCGGCTTGGTGTACTGTCCCTTGCTTTGGGACCTGCAGCTGGGGGAAGCTCTGCCATAGGCACCTTGATGTCATCAGTAGTGCTCTGCAATACAAAGCACAGAGACCAAGACGGGGGGTGCACTTTGGTCAGGAGTGCATGAAAGGTTGCAGGACGCAGCTGTATGCAGAGAACACCTGGCAGAGAGGGCTATCTAAATTGAGCTGATCGATCAGTGAAACCATTGTATTACCTGATACTCCTGAGCATGCTGTTGCAGTCTCCTGAAGAATGTCAGCTGCATGTTGGCTGTGTCAAAGGTTTGCTTGCTCTTACGGGAGTCAGAAGGGAGCTTGATGAGGAGCTGTTGCTCTTGGCGTTTTGTTGTCGCATTGGTAGTCAGTATATGCTCCCACTCCAAAGCACCAGGGCACAGCGCTTTGATTTGTTGAAGATGCTTGATCTGCAGATACAAGGTGGTATGTGAGCTTGTGCAAAGACCCATGCATGTCCAATAAGCCAGTATGAGCTGGCGCAGCATGAGGTTGTTCTCCTGCTCTGTGAATCTGCTGACCTGGAAGTCCCTGCCACTGAAACTCTCCACAGGCGCCCGCAGGTTTTGGTAAGTGGTTGGCTTGCCCCGCGATCTCAGGAGGGGCATTGTCACATACAGCGCACCTGCGCAGGGCAAATACACATCGTCACTTGATCACAAAGGAATACAGCGAACCCTGTCAAGCAGTGACTCAGCTACTTACCCAGTAATTGATTCAGCAGCATCAAGTTGGCTGGCAGCTGTTCTGGGGACACATAAAGAAGCCCATCCTCCATGCCAGCTTGCTTGTTGCCAGGAGTGCTCGGTTCATCAGGAATTACAACCTTCTTGGGTGTTACACCTGTGCCGTGCTTCAAGCGAGAGCCTGCTGACACGTCGTTGATACCGCAGTACACTGCACCTGCAAGATAGCCGTTGGGTACTTCAGCATCATGCCTGCCAAGCGCCTACAACAGCGCTAAGCATGGTAGCACCTCTTACCTTTGATTTCGCCCTCAGGACACATCTTTCGTCGCTTTGCTGGGCTTGCGAATTGAGCGAAAGTCTGCACGACAGGACCAGAGTCAGGGTCTATACGCCACCGAGATGCTTCTGTCGGCACATCGCATCACGTATGCCAAACACACCTCCGCCATATTTCTTTATGTCGTGTGCGCTGAAGCGGAGACGGACACAGGCCTCCCCTTGTTTGGATGAGAGTGCAGCTGTAGGACAAGGGGCACACTCACAGCGTCACAAGAAGTAGTAATTGTAGAACGCTATGCTACACAACAAGACGCGGATTGATGGCTGATATATGGTGCGCTGCTGCTGTTACTGCTGTGTCGTTCGAACCAATTTCAAAAGCCCGCGTCCTTGTCACAACTGACTGGGCGCTGATAGACCGCCTTTGTTACGGTGAGTCCGATAATTGTTGTACATAGATGCGCTTGCATGCCGCTAGTCATGCCAGTCTAAGGACACCGGTCTGACCATGCCCCAAGAGTCTGCGGCAGGAAACTTACGTTAACCATCCCTGATCGCTGACTTCATCAATGCAGGAGGGTTCTTATCACCTAAGAAGCAGACTGCTTGAGTAGCCCATCGAGCTGAACCAGCCTCGCCATGCCTTCCGACGACAGGATATGAAATAGTACCTGGCAAACAGTCGCACATCAGCACAACGTATAGGCAAACCATTCGTGATTAACAACTGCTTTTGTGCCAGCTGATCCAGCGTGTACACTCTCATATAGTGTTCCTGGATGAGCATGCTGCAGCTTATTTCACATATCAGTTCCTGCTGTACAGCATGTACTGGTACATGTGCCACACGTCAGTCTTCGCACAATAGCTGGGCCTCTGAAGCTCGCAGCTGTTTCTACATCACATATCTGTGGCTGTGGCTGTGTCGCTGCCTCCTGTATCAGCTGCAAGCTGCTCTGTCAGTTTGGTATACATTGATGCCATCAGAAGCAAAGCATCTGCATCATCATAACCAGCGCATGTTGGCTGGCAATGCTTCCTTCTGCCTCTCACCGCTTGGCATATTTGAACTCACCGCATGTCTCAGCTTTATTGCAGGGTGCTCTTTGTCAGCAGCAGAGCAGTCTGACTCAACACAGGCATCCTGTGTTCAATTCCCTTTCTTTCACAGGCATCCCCTTTCTTTCACAGGCAGTTTGTTGTCGATTCGCATGCACTTGCTGCAAGAGCGAAATTGTTCTTTCTCTGCATGTATCCTTACATTGCAAAGGCACACATGTAGGAGGAATGCAGATCCAGTGCCAAAACAGGTAAGCCTTACCACAGGCTGTGGTTTTCAGCAAAGGGCTCAGGAGAAAAGTTCACTAAGCAGGCTGCAGGCGGACACTACCTCTGACTTTCGGCGAATTGCGCAGTTGCAAGTAGACCCAGTCCATGACATGTACCTCTGCCTGGCAGGCAACGCATGTTGCATGTGCTGTTTACTGTACAGGTCACCAGCACGAATCAGTCTCAGACTGCAGCCTGTGGAACCACACAGTTCAAACACCTGGCCAGTTGCCAATGTAGGGCACGAGGAAACCCATTGGTAGTGAGTATCCAACCTACACATTTTCCAAGAGTCCGAGCAGCCTCTGGTCGATCCTTCTGGTCTCCAACCAGCAGCAGCAGCAGCAGCAGCAGCAGCAGCAGCAGCGTCGCGTTGCTAACCACTGGTTAGTGGCACTAGTGTTGAAGTTGTCGGCCACAGCTACTGCACCACCAGAGCAGAGTGCCTCCCTTCCAGGTAATGCAAATGTATCATCTCCCTTAGTGGTGTGCTGTGTGCCTAGCAGACAATGGCTCCAGGTGCAACGAGATGATCACTGCGATGACTGCGATATGACCTGAGCATAAGCACACACATCTCACCATGCCTGTGACAGATGCCACCACATGCATTACAGCAAGGACGTGGATGACCACAGGCCAGAGAAGGTCGGTCTTGCGTTGTGCAAGTGCAACAGGAGATGGTTCTAATAGACAAGCACGAGGAGCAGCACGTGTGTTCTTATATGTGCCGCTGTGGGCCTATGCAGCTTTGACCTGATCGGTTAATGTTGTGAGAGCAGCAGACGGTGATGATCCTGCATCAGCATGGTCAGTCCAGCTGTACAGCAGCAGCTTGTGCATACACGTTTGAGGAAGTAAGGATTTGTGGTGGATCTTCCTCGTAGTGTGACAAACAGCACAACCCATCTGCAATCTGTCCTGGGACCATTGTCGGGGTGCTAGCAGCTCCAAGCAGCCTTCGGCCACCTTAACGTCGCGTATGAAGCCAAGGTGGCGTGTTGCATTCATGGCCAAGTGTAAAGCCTTGTTGGCAGGCGGGCAGTTGTCACTTTCGGCTGTTATGGCCGACGACTTGAATGCGCTGCAGGCAAAGGCTGTCAGCTTTGCACTTCGGGAAGGAAAAACATTAGGTTTGCCGCTCGACGAAGGTCTTTCAACCTTCGTGGAAAGGATGTCTGCGGCGGTGGTACTGTGTCGCCAGTCTCCGAGTGACAGTGTTCTTGGCGCTGTAGCTACACAGAATGCAGGCCGTATAATAGTATCAGTGCAGAACGATGGATGCATCGCCTACAGCTGTTCCAGACTGGTAAGGGTCATGATGCTCATGCTGTTGTCCTGCCTATCAACATACTTATGCTCAAGACGCTTGTCATGTCCTGCTAGGCTGTCAGCGATACGAGAGCTCTAGGGTCCAGCCAAGCTCAGTTACTAGCACCAGTGCAGCAGCTGGATGGTTTCTACATAGCAGCAGTCCAGCCTCATGGCAGCCCCCATGGCTTCCTGGTGTGTACACCAGCTGCAGCCAGGCTGCCCAAGCCCCTGATGGATGCAGAACAGCAGATACCCATGCCTTCAGCTCTGCACAGCTTGCATGTTTTGTATGCCGGTGATAAGCGAGGTGCTGGGTGTGCTGCTATCTTGCTGTCTGACGGGACAGTGGGCACAGCTGACTTCAAAGAGGTCCGCATCAATCAATGTGACAGCAGGAAAGTGGACATTGCTGAAAGCGGCAAACAGGGTCCAGGCGGAGTAACCACAGCTTCAAGAAGCTCCCATGGCAAGTTGCTGGCTGTGGCGCGCCAGGCAACAGCAGGTTCTGATGTCAGCATAGATGTATATGCAGCGGTTTGCACTGGTGGTTCAGTTGCTTCAGGCACTGCGACATTGCAGTTGGTCCACTCCTGCACCTTGGTCAGCCCTTCAAGCAGTAGTCGTGTGTCAAGCATGTCTGTTGCAGACAATCTGTTGGCGCTGCTGTGGAGAGATGGCTCAATCACCGTGTATCACAGCAACCTCACACAGAGACCTACCCAGCCTGACCATGTAGCAACCTTTGCTGTACCACCAGCTATTGTCGCGACGTCCGATCAGCAGCCGGCAAACCGCAAGCGCAGGGCAGCAGATGATGATGGCACACCAGGCAAGGTGCTGATTGCAGCAATGTCAGATACCCAGCTTTTGTTGATGACTGTGCAGTCACCTTCAGCGGCCTTGTATGCAGTGCTGGACAGTACTCATGGTTGCTGCTTGGCCTCAGGTTTTCTAGCCTTAGATCAGTCAGCTGGTGCAGCAGGTCTATGCAACAGCACAGTACAGCTGACAGCACTCCCCCCACAGGCCCCTGCATCAGCGGTCTTGCAGGTCGGAGGCAGTGTGTATCTGTTGCACCTGCACCTCCCCAAGGCAGACCTTGCTGGTCTTGTTGCAAAGCTGGCGGTTGATGGCTCCAGCTCTGCGCAGCAGACAGCTTCTCAGGGTACCAACAGGCAGATTGTCGACCAGCAGCAGCTTAACCTTGCTGCAGTGGCTGCGGCATTAACATCGTCTCAAGGACAGCAACAGGCCGTACAAGCATGCATGCTTCAGCCGGTGCCTGTTGCTGCTGTACAGCAGGTTGCTCAATCTGATCTATGTGACATAGTCTCCCCAATCGCGCAGAAGCTAGCAGCAGTGGTCCAACAACAGCCTGTACCTGCAGTAGAAGTGTCTCAGATAGTCCAGCAGCTAGTCGTAGCACTGCAAGGGCAGCTCAATGCAAGCAGCAAACAAAAAGCACCCAACACAGCAAGTCGCAGGCCCAAGCAGCAGCAATCAGCCAGCATGCAATGTGATTCACAACAGCTCCCTGCTGGTGCTGAAGCAGTGCTGGTGTCTCAGCAGCTAGTGGCTCAGGCCTCAGCAGCCCTAGCAGAAGCCAAGGATTGGACGCTTCTGCAGCAGCTCACTCAGTTGCAGCCTTTGCAGTCCTTGTGCTCTTGCCCAAGGCTACTGCCTGCGTTGGCCGCCAACCACCAGTATGCTCTTCTTCGGCAAGTAGTCATGCATGCACAGGAGGTCCCTGCTGATTCGCTAGTAATGGCATTGCAGCATCTTCTGCAGCAACCACACAGCAGCAAAGCAGCACGGCAGGCTGAAGCTGTAGAGTACAGGAAGGTGGCAGCAGCTGCAGTGCAGGCGGCTGAGGAGAGGCTGGCAAAGAGTGACAGCAGCACTGCCAGCGGGCTGCTTGGCTTGGCCTGCAAGGCAGCAGCTGCTGTTGATGGGTTTACTGCAAGCGAGATACTGATGCATACTCTGTTCACAGCTGAAATTGACACGGTAGAGGCACATACTGCACTTCAACAACTGTCTTCAACAGTTGTGCTCAAGATCCTGAGGTATCTGCATAAGTGGGTGCAGAAGTATGCAGAGTTACCGTTGAGGAGAACAGAAGCAGTGGCTAGCTGGGCAGGTGTTGGGCTGGAGGGTCAGCTTTGGCATAGTGTCCATGCCTGGGCAGTGCTAGCAGTACCCAGCTTGCAGCAGGTTATAGAGTGGACCCGCTTGGTGTTGGATGCACACCTCACCAAGCTGGCATTGCAGCCATCAGCTGCTGGTCTACTCCAGCGTATGCAGCAGACTCTTCAGCAGGAAGTCAGTGGCAGTAACAGGTTGGCTGCTCTGAAAGGCATCACAGACCACATGGCAATGGGCGCTGCACTGCCCTTGGTTGCTGAGACTGCTAACAGCGAGTACACCTTGGAGCTGCTTGATCTCAGGGTAGCAGGCAGGTCATGAAGGTTTGTAGCTTGCAACAAGGTTGCTTGACCCTTTCCTTTGTGCAGCACTGCGCAGACAGTTACTGTCTTTCTGACATGCTTGATTATTGTCTGCTGTCAAAGTGTATGCCTTGTGTACTGAACTGATCCAGAACATTGAGGGTAACTTTTTGGATGAGATTTCCTGTTTGATAAGTTGGTTGCAGTCGATCAGGTAGAATACCAGACAGTGGTGTGGATGTACTTGTCTCCACCCAATCTTGCTGATGCACTTTGGCCTTTTTTTATTGTGCGAATGACATCACTACTGATATGGTATGTATGGCTAATGCATGGCACTTGATGCTTTGTTTCAAGCTATAAGGCAGCAGCCTGAGTGGTACAAGTGGCAGAGCGTCGATGAGTGCGGGGTCTTTTGACCGCATCTGCTCTATGGTGCGTGCTGACCTAGCAGTTCTACTGAGAGTTGGTTTACAAGCTGTGGCACATATCACTGTCTGGATATCTCTGGTTGTAACAGGACGTTCAGCTCTGCACTCAAGTTTGTCACTCATTCGGAGGGCCAGACAGGTGAGGATGCACCGCCACCTGGCAAGCCCTGCAGGCCTGGGGTCCTCCACTAGTAAGATATGAAGAATATGAAAGGAGCCCCTCGAGGAGAATTGGACCGGGCAGCAAGTGTAGATGCGGTTTACTTGAGCATAACGAAGTCAATTAAATTGTTTGCAACAAAGCTACCATAGACTACACTGCTGCTTGTAAGGTATGGTGCCAAAGCCACTTAGTTAGGCTAGTTTGGTGTACTGACGGTCACTCTTGTCAGAGCAGTCATTACTTTCAAGTCCGGTATGTTTCAATGGACTGTTTTGTGCTCACGTTATGAGCCGTAAAGATGCAAACTCAGCGGTCAACCCTGAGGGTGAGTTGTATCGAAATGTATGGCTGGC
>JARWLF010000935.1:0-12161 GCA_029853055.1 Scenedesmus sp. KT-U | reverse complement strand
AAACTTTTATGAGCATAATGCTGGAAGCACTTTGCATGTATTGTCCGCTTCTGAAATGGGGCGCGGGGCCGATGGCAGTATTGCTATGGCTGATGGGTAGTTTATATATAAGATGCCATCGCGACAGTCAACGACAGCTGCAGCAAGCACTGTGGGACCACAACAGCCTTATTGAGAGTTAACAGGGTATGTTATACATTCTGGACACCCAGCACAATCAGTCGGCGATCTACGCTGCACAAAAAGACAACACATTGCGATAGACTCTACTGAGTACACAAAACAGTACGGTCGCAGCACACTCAACACTCTCAAACTCGTGGAGATTCACGAACAGAAACTTTCAACCCGCTCAGGTAAACTGGGATGCAGTCAAGAGTCATCAAAGTGCCAGGCATGCCATCTACTGCTGCAGCACTGTGACTCACAGGCTGTGGCGCGTGCCGGGATGCAGTGCAGCAGACATCTTGGCACTGCTGATGGTGACTATGAAATGATGTGGCATATATCGCAATGCCATGTATGTGGTACATCGCAGTACCACTAGTACTTTGGTTGTTGAGCCAGTACCACAAGTACACTGCACTGTCGAGGTGACTGAAGTGTCATCTGCACGGAAATGCTGCTACTGCTTTGCTATCTCTGGGTCATCTCCTTGGCCAGAATCTGCATCACTATCTGATGGTGAGTCATCATCTTCGTCTTGATCTGATTGCTGTACTGCAGCAGCGTTAGAATCCCCTTCTTCCCACAGTGGCCTATCGTCTCCCCATTGAGAGCTTGCTGGCTGTGATGGCAGCTGCAATACTGGTTCTGATTTGTCTTTCCCCTCTTGGAAGAGTTCCTGCTGTTGCTGCTCAGATGCTGCTGAGGACAGCTGTGTTCTAAACATTTCCCCAAGTGCCTGCCCTACTCTGTCCTGTTGTCTGACTGCCTTTGCAGCAGGCTTGGCAGGAGCTGTATCGGTCAATCCCCAGTACCTGCACTGCTTGTCGTATGTCAGAGAAGGTCTGTGACTGTATGTTGCCTTCCATGTGCCAAAGTATTGATGACATATGTATGCATCAGGGTTGCGTATGAGGGCCTCGTCACAAGATATCTTCTCTGCTGCTGTCTCCCAACCCATAGTAAAGATGTTTCTTGGCAGTATTCGCACAGTAGAGACAAGATTGCCAAGTCCTGCACCCTCTGCTCCTGCAGTACCATTCACTGGCCAAGCTGCGCCGACTCGTTTGGCATGTTCTGCAATGGTTGCTGTCAATGCTGCAGGCCCTGTTCGACCAATGACTGCCTCGCTGAGTGCTTTGCCCTTTTCACCGCCTACTGGCTTGCCCTGCAGTCCTGCGATAGCTATCCTGCTCATTGCTGTAAAAGGCATGGCTGCCATGACAGGGTGACAGGGCATAGCTGCGATGATGAAGTTGTTTACTCTTGTAACCATGCCATGATTGTCCGCGTAGACGACCCCAACGAGAAGGTCTGCATCATGGTTATTGACTGCGTTCCATTGCTGTATGGGCTTGATGCAGCGGACATCACTGTCAGCATAGACACCCCCATACTTATGCAGGGCGAGGTAGCGCCAGAGGTCTGCTCGTTCTACGTTAGTGCTGAGCGATATGTAGACTGCAAGCAGCTCTGGGTAGTTTTGCCTGATGAACTGCTGTCTGTCTTCAGCATCATACAGACGGTGCTCATACCCTGGGTTGAGGTCCTTCCACGTCTGCATGCACTCCAGCACTTCACAGGATATGTTGTATTTGTCTTCTACTGTTTGATGGATTATTTTGGGGAAATGAAAGGGTGGTGCAGCTGGGGTCGTCGTCATCCAAGTATTGATGTCTCTGACTTTTGCTGTACAGACATCTGTGTCTACTGGCCAGTCCCAATACTGCTGGTGGCTGCTCGATTGCAGGTAATTGGCCTGGAACTCGGCTTTCGCTTGATGTATGCTGTTCAAAAATTTGTGTTCTATGTTGCATGGTGCTTCCAATCGTACAAACGTCACTGCGATACAGTATGCTATCAGTATCCAGTGGAGCAACTGTCTTGCACGCAAGTAGCCATCTGGCGCATGCGCAAAGGGCATGCTAGAGACAATAGGAAGCTGCATATCTTGCTCTCATGGCAGAATCCGGCAAGGGTGCTGAGTTCGTAAGAAAGGCACTACAAGAGTAACAGACCGCCGGTGCTGCGAATAGTAGCTGGTCCTTGTTGCGTGCATTGCATTAACAAGAGTAAGGACTACAAGCTTACTGCGCCATCTCCGCGTTCACTGCGAGCTCTAAGGAACATGCGCTTGGGGTTTGTACATATGACATTGCTGACCGCTCTTTGCTCTTGAGGAGCATCGTCTCCTCATTGTCAAGCAAGAAGCAGATACGCTGCCTGGTATGAATGAACATTGTGAAGAGTGCACTGGCTGTGATCACTCACTGCCCAGCAGAAAGCTATCGTGTGGTAGTGGTCGCAGGGCTAGTCTGCACCTTGAGGTTGATCCCATACCCCGCAGTCAAGCACACAGCTGAACATGCATACATTTGATCGTGGTTGCTTCTCCAGTCAGGCTTCAAGCAGCATTGCGCAGCAAAGAAGCGCGAAATGCTGGCCAGTAGCTTTATCAACGCGTGCCAGCCGTGCATTGCACCCTCATAAATGTTTAGCGGTACTTAGATCAATACCCCCGTCACAAGAGCCACTGGGCTCTCCTCGTCGCTTGCCAGTGATGGGTCTCATTTCGGCCCTGGTGGACATGGAGGTGGGTCTGCACTCTGTTTCGTTGACAATGATTCTGATTTTGTTGTGAGTAGCACCTGATCGCGCATCAGCTGGTGCTTCACAGCCGCGCTGAAGGTCGCTGACGTAACGCTACTGTCGCACGTTGTTGTGTAGGCACAAGTGCAGCAGTTTGAGGTTTTCGCGGGCAGGTCTGCTATGGTACGTTTCAGGCAAGGTGTCTCTGGTATATTTCTTGGCCTGCGTCTGCTCTTGCGACTGCTGTAAGACTGTCTTGGAACCCTACGTCAGTCTGTGCTTTGCATTGGTCAGCAGCTACCTTCCCTCAATAGCCTTTGTCACATGGAAGCATCTTATGGCGCAGCACGATCTTGAGCCAGTGGTTAGGTGCTTTGCAACTGCTGGCCTTGATGGTCTCACCTGCTGACAGGGATCCAGTTGCGGCTGATCAATGCAGACACAGTGATCAAATATCCGCTTGACATGTCGTCACTGTATCCACTGCCTTGCAGATTGGCTTCATCGTAGCACTCTCGGCCGAGTTGTTGACAGAACGGTCCATATTCCGTACAGTAGACATGCAGCAGGCAGCCCTCTACAGCTCAGTTGTCCTTGCTGCTGTTCTTCTCGCAGCAGCTGCTGCAGCTGCGGCTGGAAAGCAGACCCTTGGCTTGGACATTAAGGAAGCAGTAATCACATCCATGACAGCAGCTCAACGCAGTGCCGCCAGCGTGACAGGCAAGCAGGTGGATCGAGCAGTAGATCATGTTATGAGCAAGGTTTTCAGCATGGGAGTTATCTACTCGCTGCTTGCCGATGAGGACCTCATCTGAAACACAGCATGCATCAAGTCTGGCACTGCCAAACACAACATCAGCAATCACAGACACGACAATAGCCCATGAGACTGGGTGTTAGCAGTGAGTTCACTATGGCTCGCAGTGGTGTGTGCTATTGAGGCGCAGCTGTCAATCGGTTATGCCACTCGCGCTCTGTAGCAACACAGCAGCTAGTAGAAGGTCATTGCAAGGTTTCTGTTACTGCCTTGTCTGCATTCGTGTGTTTGCTTGAGCATCCAGCAGTTGTGGTGGTGTGACTGCGTTCCTGTTCAGTACAGCAGAACATGTTGTGTAGACCTTTGTGACAATTGATCCTTATTGTCGTTGATGTGAGTTGACAATGAAAGTGCATACCTCGTGCAGCACAGCATATAAGCAGTGGGAAACAGACGAAAGTACAGTGCCACAGCAGAGTGTTGTATCTTGATTGAGGCTGTTGGTGTTTGGGCTGTACTTTTGCGGCGTATGCGATGCTGCTGCATCTGTACAGTAGATATGGCCAACCTCGAAACATATGAAAGGTTGCCAGTGTTTTTGATTACTTTACTGCTGGCAAGCGATGTGCTTGTGAATTGTAGGTGTCTCATGTGTGCAGTCATGCACCTGGATTCTTCCCCTGTAATGCATCAGATGATGCGTGTATGTGTTATTGCACATATGATCGCAGCTGCAAGGCATCTTGCCCTGCTTGTCTGTGTGGACTCCATTTTGCTATCTCTGTATGGGTATTCATCGGCGTACAGAACCATCCCAGCAGTGTGCAGGTGATGTTGGCAGCTGCTACGTAGCTTTGTGTAATTGTGGGTAGCTCCATACTGAGATAGGCATGATCTCCTGCACTGCCATGATTCCTGTGCTGTCTTTGTGTTTGTCTTGATCAATGTGGGTGTTGGGCGTTGTTTTCTCTTCAGATTACTTGCATCAATACCGACTCTATCAGGAAGCGATTTGTGCTTGCTGTTGACATGTACTACACAACAGCAAGCTGAGACTGTGATGCTTCTCATGTGGGTATCTGCATGGTGTATTGTTATGACAGTTGCAGCAGGAGTTGGGGGTAGGCCAGGGGCTGTGATCATCTGGCTGTACGAGCAGTTCATTGGTTGCCTGGCTGAATATGATGTACACGCAGACGATTGTTGGCGCAGCAGTATCAAGTGCTTGTTGTAGCCAAGCAGGTATTGCTGGTAGAGTATCTCTTGTGTTATGGGTTGTTCATCTGGTGTTGATGTATCATGCTAGCAGCTTGGAAGCAGTGGAAGCTTATGGCCATGCTCTGTTGCATATACTCCAGTCTGCTTGTAGCTGCAGGGGATTCTGACCTTGTCGACTGCTGTTTTGTGTTGTGTGTGTTTTGCTTGAGACAGTATATAGTGTATGTTGTATTGCAGTGGGTATTGTGTGTCAGGTAGCAGCGGCTGGGGTGTCCCCTCTGTGCATTGAGCACAATATCTGTACTGGCATGTGACACTTGCGCATCATGCTGATAGAGTTTGATGTATGAGCCTGTGGTCTCTGTTCTCTTGGTGTTCGTCTTTGTGATTCTGGACTCTGCAGGTTTGTTTCTGCAGTGCAGTGAGCCGTTTGTGACTCCTTGGCATCGCTGCAGCAGCGGTGCAATGCATGTGTGGCAGTAGTCTGTGTAATTCTGGACCATGTGTTTTTTTCTGTGAACTCACATGATGTGATTGTTGCCAAAAGGCGGTGTAAGTGCCCCAGGGGTGATGGTTGGCAGCGTTGCATTTGGTAATTACACTTGAGGCTGCTGTTTCTTGCCATGGCAGGCTGCGTGGATACTTCCTGCCTGTTTGTTGACGTCTGCTTCATGATAATGCCATTACAGCGAATACCAGTATCACAAGTAGCGGCCCTAGTTGCTTGAAGCATACACATGTTTCGTCCGACTTTGTAGATTGTGCTTTGTCCGCGTCTCAACGTCTCTTACACAGCCCGCCTTATTGCCAGTGCAGTATGGCAGGTTCGGTGAACAGAATGCAGCGTGTGGTCTTTGCTCAGGATATGATTATACTTGCAATGACCTGTGCCAGAGCATTCTCCGAGAACTCTCTCGGAGAGAATTATTCGTGCACCGGCACCAAGTTCACACGCACGGGTCCGACCCGGACCGTGACTCCATCAAGTGTCTGCCGGCACTGTCAGCAGCACGTTGCGGAGAACACGTCTTATTTTGTGATATACGCTCAGTTGATGTTTGTCCTACTACTGATGAGTAACCTGACTCTCTGAACATATTTGTTGGAAATCTGCACTAGCGACTTGCTTCGCAGTTGCATCAGGTATCCAGTGAGCAACAGCTTTTACAGGTGGTTGCACCGATGTTGTGAAGTTCAACGTTGGCGCACAGCACAGCGTCATGGCTTCAGGCAGATGCCCTCGCTTTCCTGGCGCTTTTTGCGGTCGTTCTAAACTTGGTGAGAATTTGGTTTATGTACGTAACGTCTTGACGCGCTGTGCGGCATCGGAACGTGGTGTTTGAAGTTGATCACCTTGCGCGGCAGAGCTGGTATGGGACCTCGAGCACTGGTTGCCAGCACCAGCGCAAATCGCCCAATGCATCATTGCGTTTAAGCCAAAAACAAATGCAACCAGAATTAAATGCTTTGTCGGGGGTTCACGGTCGTGTAGCTGGCGAAGGACAGCCTTGCACACGGTCACTTTCACAGCAAGCAGTCTAGCCTTGCCCTGTGCTTGGCACCAGTCGTCTCAGCTTGCGCTACAACCGTGACCTTGTCATAGTGAATGTATCTCTTGTTGTTGGATATTCTCCTGCTCCTGTAGTTGACCGCAATGACCATTACCAATCTCTGCTTTCCTGCAGGCCTGCAGCTGCTCATCAGCTTACTGCTGCACCACGTATGCTCAGCACAGCAGCTGCCTCCACCAGCCCCGGTCCCAGCTGGTGATGTCGTTACTACTACAGTCACGACCACCACCACAAAGACAGTATCAGAAGTTACAGAGGAAACTATCACTCCAGCAGCAGCAGCAGCAAGGAGCCAGATACCTCAACCAGCATCCCTTCCTGGAGGCACACAACAGCAGATCAGACAGGCAGTCACAGCTGCAGCACCATCGTCTGCTGTTGAAGCAGCTCCCTCAGGCTCCAGCAGGCCTTCAACAGCTGCTAAGCCAGCACCTACACAAACCTCCACACCCACAGCAGCAGCAGGTGGTGCCAATGGCACATCAGCAGCTACCAGCAGAGTCTGGAGACCTCAGTTTCCATTCACTCAGTGTGCAAACACAACTCTGAGTTATGACGTCTCATTTGTTGGCGCTCTACGATACATACAAGTTGGTAAGTCTTATTCCAGCCTCAAATTGGATACTCATTGCTCAGATTGTTCAGTGTGCTTAATTGGTGCCATTTCGACTTGCGTTTCTGCAAACTGTGGCCAGACTGTTGCTGATCTGCCCCTACTGCATGCCTCCCCACAGCGTAAGTCTAGTATAACCTGCTTTCTGTGTCTCAGGTCCTGTGAGATATGCTTATCACCGGTTTGGCCCCCTGCGACCTTCAGCCTCTGCATCCAGACCCACAGTGTTTTCCAACACGATGAGGTCAAATGCCCCTGTGATGTTTCTATCTGGATGGGGCACATCAATGTACATGTGGCCGGTACCTGTGAGTAAAGTGGAGCCCTCAGCACACAGATGCACATGCCTTCTGATAGCGCCTTGCATCAGTTCTCTCCTGGCTGGCTGGCTTACATCAGGCCATGCAATTAATAAGGCAAGCAGAAGATACTAAATCTATGTGCTGTGTTACGTGTACCTTGCAGATGTTACAAAGGCTAGCTGACACCCGTGAAGTTGTTATCTTTGATCTCATGAGGACAGGGCTTAGCACTGACAGCAGTAATACGACTCTCAGTATTCCACTGATGGCCAACAGCACTGCAGCACTCATAACACAGCTGGGACTCAAGCAACCGGACCTATGGGCGTAAGTAATAGATTGTTAGTTGCCAGATAAAACGTACTTGAGGCTATCATTGTTGGTATGCCCTTGTTCTTGTGTCTCATGGAAGCATTCTTGCTCTGCTGGACACTTGCTGCCCACGCCTCTGTTTTGTCATACTGTCATAACCCTACTGCTTGTGTTACATTTGTAACATGTAACATTGTTATATAACATGTGATGGTTTGCAGGTGGTCTGTTGGTGGTATGGTTGCTTACGCCCTGTTAGCTCTCCACTCCGCCAAGATCGGCAACGTGATCATCGCTGCTGCTAGTCCTGGAGGCCCGGATGCTCTGCTGCCCCCCACACCTCTGACACAGAGACTGTTACAGGTTGATCAAAACTACACGGAACTGCTGCCTTTCTTGTTCCCGGAGGGAGTCAAAGACCCAGGTGAAATGATCTGTTGGGTGACGTACTCAGCCGACAAGAGCCCTCTGGATTGTTATAGGCATTAGCTTGGGGCGTCGAGCTTGATGTGACTTGTAGTGAAGCACCAGACAAGAATGTGTATTCAGAAGGTGATGAATCCTACGCTGCTCATTGTCATGTGTTTGCTGCGGCTGTAATCCTTGTATGTAGGTGTTTGTGTGTTCTATGCGGCGTATAATTCATTCTATGCCAGCAAATTCACGGCACTCTCAACCCCACTTGGAGAGCAGGTAAGCCCCTGCTGCGCTGTATGTCACAGTGAACTCATCATCAGTTTGTGATTGGTTTGTGTCTTAGCAGACTTGTTGGCGGCTTTTCTGAGTGCAGAACATGTGTGTTATGTTGCATGTGCACCATGGCAGCAAATATATTTGCACACATCACATGCTCCTGCACCGCTGTCCTGCAGGCCATCATCCAACAATCGAATGCCGTTGTGAAGTTCTTCAACGATGCCACCATTATCAAGCGGCTAGAAGGCGTCACAAACAGAGTCCTGATCTTACACGGGGTCCAGGATCAACTGATGCCTGTTAGGAACGCTTTACTGGGTGCTTGGAAGCTGTTGGGGTCCTGGATGCTGCAGTTCCCTGGAGAGGGACACGGAATACCTTTCTCACATGTACAGGGAGTCATCACGTGAGTATACATATACCAAGCGGCTGATTCTGCAAACTTGTTGGCTGTTGTTGCTGGCTGTCTTCCTCCTGTGCTACCAAGTTTCCCTGGCCTTTAGCAGGGCTGTAGGATTGGCACAATGGCAGTTCGACCAGCACAGTGTCTCTGTGTGCATGCGTCTGAAGGATTCAATGTTATGTGTTTGTACTACAGGATGACTCTTGAGTTCTTTGGGTTTGCTAATCCGCTGACACAAGCAGAAGTGCGTCAGTGGGCCAACTATGGCACCACAGCAGCAGCAAGATCCAAAGGTCAAGATGCTGATCTGGTGTTACAGGCACAAATAGTGAAGCCTGCGGCCACAGGCAGATGACTCCAAGGTACTGACAGCCTTGATGGTGGCTTTCTGATCTACAGCAGACATGATGGTTGTCAGAACAACCTTGTGCCGGGCCGATGAAGCGCAATCTCAGGTTTGAGTTGTGCGAATAGTCATTGCATGTGCATACTCTCCTCCGTGAGTCTCCTCGATATGCTTATCAAGATACAAGTTGCGATCAAGAGCTGATGGCGGCAGTGTTGGGTACTTGTCCAATCACGCCGTGGTAATTGACCGGCGTAATTGTAAAGTGTGACTTGTTATTTCGCAATGTACCTTGTTACAAAAGGGATACACAATGACAAGACACAATGGGCATCATGAGTCATGATCCCTTGCCTTGAAGGACCACTACAGTCATCTTCTGTGCCTGTCTTTGCCAGCATCTGCCTGCTGTGCTGCTGCTTTGATTGTCTGACTGTTAGAGGCCAACAACACTGGCCGCTCAGCTGCCATCATACGAACTTTGTCTACTGGAACCTGCAACAACAGCAGTCACAAACAGCAATAGCACTGCTCAGCATCAGATCCATCCATCTCAGATCTTCTACAAGCTTTGGCACTGCCAGTGCTTGCTTTTGCTCCACTGCCAGTGCCAGGTTGTATTCTTGGTGTGTGGCACACCACATGTATACTGTAGGTCTGGACGTGGATACCCGTGCATAACTTGTTTGCAAGTGCCTCTGAGAGGGAATCTGTGGAATGCTCAGATTCAACAGTGTGCCGAAGACTCTTCGTACACTAATTATACGTGTCAGACACGTGACAAGTTGCTTGGTTGAACCAAGCAGGGCATCATATCATACCTTCAGTGTTTGCGCCAGGGTATCCAACCTATCTCTCAATTCCTGTGGCGACACCAGCAGCAGCTGAGGCACGTCACCAGCAGCTACAGTAGCTCGCTCCAAAGGAATGTTCAACACCGCTGACAGACTTAACAAATGACCGCGCGTGACCCCCGGTGGCTGCAGTAGTACTCCCGGCACTCTGAGCAGGATGCCTTTGGAGGCCTCTGGGGGCAGCTGCAGCAGTGAAAGTGTGGACTCTAGGCGCTGCTTGATGACTGCAGGTGGCAGGACTAGCAGACCTGTAGCAATGATCACACAGTAGAACAGTATAGAAGCATGGACGATGGCCACAATGGGGCCAAGTTGCCGCAACCACCATGCCATGACATGACGGTAGAGGTGTTGATGTCATGAAGTGAGTTATAACTGAGGGGTCATAAGATAGATGGATTCGAACACGCACCTGGTCTCCTGCAAATTATTGTTGCAGTTTTGTTGGTGTTCAGGTTGAGCAGCTTGGACAATTCACCAAGCCTGGCAGCTAAGTCTTCATGTCTGAAACACCACACAGCAACAAACAACAACCACAGTTACATAAGCTGCATGTTCCGATGCATGTTATGCGCAATGAATGTTGAACCACATGATCTCATGCACATGTATCAGGCAAAAACACACATTGCTGGTCATCGCAGCCAATCACATGCAGGGTGTCAATCCTGGTCTGTGATACACAACCCCACCCCACCCACCTAAATGTCAGCAGCGCTGGTTCCGCTGCTGCAACCTTCTTCGCATCCTGTGCTGTCAACCCCAACAGCTTTTCCAGACAATGAACTCTCACAGCCAGCACCTGCGTCTGATGCACCAACAGCCCCGGTTGCAGCGCAGCAACATCCCGCAGCTGCGCCTGACTGATACCCAGGAGCTTTGCTGCTGCTGCCAGCCGCTGCTGCAGCTCCTTGGGTGCTAGGGACAGCAGACGCGGCATGCGGGCTGCTGCTGCTGCTGCACTGGAGTGACTGATGTTGAGGGTCTTGGCTACGTGAGCGAGTCGCTCCTAAGGCAGCAACAGGCGGTGAGGGGTTGGCGCTTAGCACATGAGCAGAGGAGGTTTGTACAGTCACCTTGAAGGTCTAGAACAATACTGCTTATAGTCTATGAGCTAATGGGGTGTTGGTTGACACAAACAACAAACAGGACTTGTAACAAGGTCTAAGTAGAACCCAAGGTCCTTCCGGCATGTTGAAATGTTGTAGACTGAAGCCAACATGCAGGGCAATCAGTTTGACACTAGACCAGTATGTTTTGACACCGCATCACGCGACACGAGCAGTCAGTTCTTGTTGTACCTTCAGTTGCTTTTGGTTTAGTTGCAGCAGTGAAGGCTCCTGCTGTAGCAGCTGCTCAGCTAGATCCCTATCTATCTGCAGCACTGATGATAGCTGCTCTGCTGACTGCTGAACACCATACTGCTGCTGCTGCTTGCCGCCCTTGTCCTGCTTTAGCCCCTGCTGCTGTTGCTGCTTGGTAGACTTGACTCCAGTGCTTGCTGCTTCAGCTTGTGCTGCTGCTGCTACTGCTGGTGCATCTTGTTGCACAAGGTGTCTGAGTTCAGCGACCTTATCACCACTGACATGAGGAGCAGCAGATAACACTCCGGGGGAAGAGCCTGCAGGTTTGTTTCATCAGTAATTGACCAGATTTATGTACAACAGAAGCATATCAGTGATAACGACAGCCTGTAGCGCCGTCAGGAAGGAGTAGGTGAAGCTGTAAATGCTGCTGTTGCATGCTGCACCTGGCAAGCATATAGCCGAGAATAAGCAACAACAGCTACTCATGTATCCTGAGCATGTCCATGAGGATACGGAGCTTGACACGCATATGAAACAATAACAACACGATGATGCTGCGAATGCAGCGCACCTTTGTCCTCGTCGCGGCCAGCAACCATGTGCCTGAACCTGCTGAGCAAGGAATGCTGCTGCTGCTGTACATCTGGTGGAGATGTTGCTACAGCCGCTAGAGGTATGCTGGACTCAAGAAATATTAACGAAGCACATGCAAGACTGATTGCCTTGAGAGCAGCTGCATTTGGAGCTTCAGAGTGCCGCAGTGGCGGTTGCAGCTGCTGCTGCTCAACAGCGTCAGCAGCCTGGTGACTGCTGGTGCGTGATCGCAAACACAAACAAACTTTTTGCTTTGCTGCAGTATCTCTGGACTTCACCAAATGTTTGTTGCTGCGAAGACGGTCCAGTACTGTTCGCTGCATGCTTGCGACCGGGACCTCAACGCAGCTTGCAGTGCTTACGGTGTCAATCCACTCGTTGCCGAAGACCTGTGACAATAACTATCGTCGTGTTGCAGATCACAAATGTTCCGC
>JARWLF010000934.1:0-12161 GCA_029853055.1 Scenedesmus sp. KT-U | reverse complement strand
TCATGTGATAGTGACCTTACTCTGACACATCCTGATATAGTGCAATGTACGGGTACCCTTACCTGTGGGGTGCAGCACATCCCTCAGAGGGTAGAACACGAAGGCAAATGCTCCGAAGAAAGCGATGAAGGGAAAGATACAGGTGTAGAACAGGGCCTCAGTGGACAGCACATTGGCCAGCTGCAACAGAGAAAATACATCAGCGATCAGTACACTGCTTTAATTGCGACAGTTGGCATTAATGACATGCAAAAGCATCTATGCTGTACTGCAACATCAATAGCGTGTCACTCTAGTCTTGGCCACATGACAGCTGCACGTGTTGCTACGCACCTTGGCGTAGAGAACTGTGAAACCGATGGCCATGGGCAGGTTCACCCATGTCTTCAGGAATGGAATAATCTCAGCTCCTGAGCCTGGGGCAGTTACCACCAGCACATCCTGCGGCAAGGCAAAGTCAAGCGTCAGCGATCTGCGGTGCCAGAATCGCAAGTCATGCGCAACAGCCTGCAACCACGCTGTGAGCAATCATATACTTGCAACATGAAGTGAAAACGCACTGACACGTCCATGAACGGCGACAGCCGTATTCTACAACAACAGCTTACCTTTGTATCACGCAGGATGGTGTAGTTGAACAGGATACAGAAGAACATGGCACCAAGAGCCAGAATTTTCTGCAAAACAATAGCAAACCACCGTGAGGATGAGTTCAGAGGCAAGAGAACATTCGCAGACGCTGACCATCAGCTGCTGAGCAATTCAGCACTCTCTGAAAGTCAATGCTTCAATTATGATAGTACCTGCCAAGTGAAGGCGCTGTAGCCCAGGATGAGCTTCTCGTCCTTGGGTGCATCGCCAGCTGCTGCCTGCACGGGAGCAGCATTCTCTGCACGCTGCACTGGCTTATCGGCCTGGAAAGGCTTCTGCAGAGGGATCAAACCCGTCTGAGGCTGGCCCTGTAAACAAGACGGGAAGTTCAGCGCCAGATCATGTGGGTGGACAAACGTCAAGCAACCCACTAATGTACCTGACCAGGCAGACGTGGTGATCCACTGAATGCACGAAGAGGTGCGGCGATACGTGGTACAGCATGCTTGCTAGTGCGCAGCTGCATTCCTGCCAGTGCAGGGCGAGAGGCGAGTAGGGCAGCCATAGTGAACCAACACTTGAAGAATCTACAGGCGGATCACAGCCCTCAAGGCTTTGAATGATGTAGTATCGGCGAGCTGCGCCTGCTCGACCAACCAGCGACTGCACTGGCGTGAAACTTGATATAAGGAAGGAGCCATTTTCTCCTACTCCGGGCTTGGCGCGCGGGTTTTGCCTCCTCAATAATGGTGCTCAATATTCTAGGTTGTTTACTTTTGTTCGTCAAACAATCCTGATTACTAAGCAAGTACGTGTCCTGCACAGAGTGTGGAGAGGAAGACGCAAGAGACTTGCATGTGGGGCTCTTTGCGCCTGTACTATAGTAGCCACGGCGCTGACAAGTACCTGCAGCACATCCCAACATTGTTTTCTTGAGTGATGATTACAAGTCGACGTACAGTAGCCTGTTTTTACGTTCTAGCACAGGTGACAGAACAGGAGGGACCACGGGCAACCTACAACATCGTTCGTTGATTCGGCATACTTTTGGGGGTCTATTTGTTTTGCAAGGTAGTTTCAACAAGCATGTACTTGAGATGGTGCAACGCACAGTGTTACCATTCAAAATAAACCGGTCAGCGGTTGACCACGATCATGACCCGCGTTTAGAAAAGCAGACTCCAAGTGGATACTCTCGATGCGCCAAACACTACAGACGAGCAGTTGTTGAATTATTTCAACGTAAAGCTGCTCTGTACGTATCGCCCACCGCGTGCAGTCACGCATCCTGTCTTTGCACTGGGGGTCGACAACACTGTTCACTTGCTTGACTTTGGCTACAGCAGCATCTTGACTCATAAATCGTCACTTGTACACGGCTGCATGGAGGCTAGAGAGCTGGTGTAGCACCCTATATGCTGCGCATCAATGCGTCAACATCAGTCTAGTCAATCTGCACCACCTGTTGCTGGGAGCAAGTGCCGATGTCAGGACTGCAGCAGACTGCCAGTGAGGTCTGTAGCTGGTGTATATGTGCTTTCCAAGCTGGTAGGGGTCACCGGTCACTTAACCTCAAAGTTCACAGCTACCAACTATGTAGTCATGGCCAATACAACCCAGCATAAACCAGCAGCAGCAAACCAGCAGAAACTTCATTCCAGGAGTGCGGGGTAGACAGCGGAACACCATGGCACCATACAGCCATGAAGCCTGAGCACAGAGCAGCAGCACAGCAGTGATGGTGGCATTACGCCAGCAATGCATGCGAGTGTCAGCAAGAACCACGGCAAGCAACGCCACTGCGCAGGAGCATTCTTGATGTCAATGTGATGTGCCTCACACAAGGCGTCAAGTGCAGATGCTCCCGTATTAGTGATGTGGAACTGCCAGTTTAACCTGCAACATGATTTGGCCGGCTGCGTGCTGCTCGCATGCATGCAAGTAACGAAGCGCCAGGGACACTTACAGGCCAGACAATTGCCATTGTGATCCTCTGTTGCACGTCATCTGCCTGATGCAGAAGCCACCATCTGACAGCAACAGCAGCAAGCGCCACAGACCCATGCAGTTGCCACCTCTCAGTACCAAGCAAGACTGCTGTAGCTGACAAACCAGGGCCCTTAACAGGCTGTTGCTCTTGTGGTCGTTCAGCCTGTTGGTGTTGGATTTCAGAGGGGTATGACTTCCCTGCTGCTGCCTTGTGTGATACAACAGCAGCTGCCAACACTGCTGCCTCCTGCTGCCGTTTGAGTCGCCGTTTGAGGCTTTCCACCTTGTCTGTGAGCTGCAGGAAGATCAGGAAACATGATCTCTCTGATCGGCTGCATGATTATGAATCCTCAGATCATACATGCATGTACAAGGTGAGATCGTGTTGCGCAAGTCACTGCTGACGATGCATGATGCAATAGCTCAAAGTCAGGGGCCGGCTGGGCCAGACCACCAGGCAAACAAGTGGCGAGGTTAAACCTGCGTGTCAACACAATGAGGCAGCAACTGCAGAGAGTGCTTTGTGCTGTTCTATTGTTTCCCCACTGTTGATCCAAAGATGGCGTGGTCTTACCTCCAGGTTCTTGACTTGAGCTTTGCTGCTGTCCAGCTTGGCCTGATCTAGCTCACTTTGAAGCAGCTGCATGCAGGCAGCAAAGCAGCAGGTGCAGGGGTTCTGAGCTCAAGTAAAGATCAAGCAGCCTGCAATGCATCCTGTTTCCATTGCTGCAACGGTGCTCATGTGCTTGTAGTGGCCGACAACAGCTGATCCATGAGCCATATCCAACACAGCTGGTTGTTGTTCTGTGCCGCGCTTAGCAGGTCAACAGTCAACAATACACGATGCATTGTTCAAGGCTATGATTATTCGCTTGCCACTGCACGACAGTGTGATGCTTCTTGTGGTGCTCTTTCTGGCTCACCAGTAACTGCCTGTGCTGTGCCTTGTTGGCTTGCTGCAGTTGCCTTATGGCTTCTTGACAGCGAGCCACCTGCAGGAGATACAGAGTGGCGTCCAGGTGTAGCTGGTGACACTCAAAAGTTTTACCTTCAACACCCTGCTGATCGTGCTATGATCATCAATCGCGCAATGCAAGCAGAAGCGTAGTGTGATGGCCTCACAGCCCAAGCCTTTATATTCAACCATCGCCATGTTGGGAGCCAGTTACGCTGGTGAGCTGGGATCTATCAGAGAAACACTTCTTGTGAACTTTACGTTCATGCCAAAGTTTGTACTCCTTATTCGAGTGGATCGAACGTATGCTCCCGGAATACTGTCTACACAATTGTGTGCGTGTGCTGCTCAGACGCACAACCCTGTTCTGGCGAATCACCTGTGCCTTCGGTCCAGGTTGCTTGGTAAGAGATGCTATAAGGCTGCTCGTGAATGTTTCAGCTACTTGTGGAAAGACCACTAGAGTTGTCACAGGCAGTTGTGCAGTGTAGCTGAGTAACCTTGCACTGAAGGACCACAGACCGGCAGCTGTACTAGCGGCACATACGACAGGGTAGCACACTAGAGAGATACATCTGTTGACTAAGAACATGCTGGCTACAACAGTACTGGCTTTCAGACTCAGTGCTGCACCTCAACTGAGGGGCTGCAGGAAAGGTTCACAAGCAGCAGTAACCATCACGCGCTTCATGCAGCGCTATCTGTACGATGCATACTGATGTTGATCACGTTGAATCTTACACCTGCATCGCAGCTGACTTGTGTTCGTCATTGAGCGTCGGAAAACACGAACGGACGCAGCAGGTACGTCGTTTTCAACTGTCTGCTGCAGAAGGAGTTGCCTTCATTATGCTGGGTTGCACAAAGTTGTCCCAGACTAGTTTCTCTTGCCTTTAAGCATACAGTCACCATACAAAACGTTTGTCTGAAGTCACCCGAGGGCAACACTCTCGCAAGCACCAGCTCTGCATTACGACGAACCTGACAGCCTTGCTCATTGACATACTACATTATGCCTGACGTACAGGAGGCAGCAGATCAGGCAACCTTCTGGGTGTCGTTCGGTCAAGCAGCTGGTTTGGGTGAGGCTCCCTGACAGATGATGTATGGCTCAACTGCAGATCAAGCACTGTGTGCTGACAGCTGTACTTGCCTTTATGCAGTGGGTGTGACAGCAGCTGCCACAGCGGTGGGAGCGTTCATAGTGTCCAAGACCTTCGACAATGTGAGTTATAGTGACACTTCAGCAGCAGCAGCAGCACTGGCCCCACATCGAAACAGCACAATGGGATTCCATTTCTGTTCCGAACCACACCCGCATAGCTTTGCGTCTATTTGTTATCTGTGCGAGTTAGTAGCCACCACAACAACCTATAGCAGGGTACTGCTAAAGCATGTTACAGGAGCTAGCTGCCTTGGACACCTGAGGCATCTCTGCCATACAGCCTGCTTGGCACCTATACAACCTCTACTGCATCCATCTCATACTCTTATATGAGTTCACATGACCTTTAGCAGTCACCCAAGGGTGGAGTTGCGCCACTGTCACTCAACCCCTCCACCGCTGCTGCCAATTCTTCCACTGCTGATGTGCTGTGTGTCTTTGCCCTGAACCACAGATTGACCCAGTTGTGTATGATGACATGGATGAGCCAGGCAGTCGCAGACGCACACGGCTGACAATGGAAGAAGCTCAGCAGCTAGAACAGCAGCAGCAACAGCAACAGAAAGAACAACAGCAGCAGCAACGGGAAGCACAGCAGCAGAAGCAATGAGAAGGTTATATGCATATGTTGATGCCAATAGTCGGTAGTCCATTTCATAGTAAAGTTGATTGCAGCAGTAGCTGATATTTTTATATCATGGCTTGCACACCTGCAACAGTTGCTGCTGAGTTGTACTGCAGTTACTTATCAGCTCTTGGTGCTGATTGAACCTGGCATGCACCCGCAGTGAGGCAGCACCTGCAGCAGGTTAAATAATGAGCTGCAGTCATTCTGTATGCAATTCGTGCCAGACAGAGTTATCTTGGCGACCAGACCAACCTTGGCCTGGGAACATAAACCTTCAGTGAATTCTTACCAAGGCCTCTGGCAGAATAAAGTACCATTGAGGCTCCATGAGTTGTGACTAGCCTGCAATCGCTGCAAAGCTATGTAATTGTGACAATTACATTGTTACTTTTGCTTCAGCTGCCTCATATCACGGCACAAGTTGAACTTGTGCAGGGTAACACTACTGGTATCGTGTCTCAGAGTGACTTGCTTCTCCCGTTTTCAAGGGACCTGGAGTTCATAATGTCCTCAAACTGCCACAACTTGGCGCATAACACGCAGCTATGGTTATACTATATACTAGTATATAAAGATACGCTTTGAAAGCGGAAGGAACGCGTGGGCAGGCATGGCACAGTAGCACACATATATACTAGTATACGGTATACATACGTATGTAGCAGCAGTACCCTCGTGCTACAACAGTACCGATGCCCAACAGCACCTGTACTGCTACATGCCATCCTGGAGGCCACTGTGCGCGGCCTGCAGGTGGATGATGATGCAGGCTGTGAACCCGTTGCTAGAGTAAAAGATAATGTAGGCTCGATGAGAGTCGTTCTTGTTACAGAACTGCGAACGGCTGTATAAGAAACATCCAAGCACAGTCCAGACACGACATGCAAGCAATACAGTCGATGCACCATGCAACTAGGCTGCTGTGCTAGCACTGTGGTCAACTTGAACCAACTAGCACAAGGGAGCACTGTAGATCCAATCAATGTTGCATGGTGAAGTTCATGCTGATGCAACTCATGCTGAAGTAGGTACGTCTACAGGATGCACTCTTGTAGTTGCCATATGGAAGCAGCACTTCATTACTCAAGTGTTTCCCTGTTCAGCCATCTTGTGGCGTATCGTGCTACTTTTAGCTCTCCACCTCTCCGTTCAGGTGCTGCTGCTGCTGCAATGCGGCAGCAGCGGCACTGCCAGCCCTACGTCTCAACTTCTCCAACACCAGCGACAGATACTTCCTCTGCTCAGGCTTCAGCCTCTCATCAAGCTGTGCTGCTGCTGTCGTCATATTATGCAGCATATCCCTATCAACTGGCAACCTCAGCTTATACAACCCCATAAGCAGCACCACAAGCCAGCACGGCATCAAATCCCCAAGCTGCGGTTCAATCCACCTACATAAACCCTGCAACTGCTGTTGTACCTCGGGGTTGCTGGTCACCCAGGGTTTATCTTGACCAGTGATAACTTTGACCGAGCCTAAACCGCCAATGAGTCGTGCTACGTCTGTTGGCTCCGCTTCACACAACAGATGCTCCGTGAATGTTGTAAGCAGTGACCGGGCCCAGGTCTGCGGTACAGTGTGACCCACTTTGCCTAGACCCCACAACAGGAGACCGGCTTGGTAGGCAGTGAAGTTCTTGAACCTGCAAGCAGGAAGTGAAAAGCAAAGCCGCAAGTACATCAGCAGTTTGATTCACAAGGGTAACCCTGCATAATCCTGAAACCAAGATGACCACACACTGCAGGATGCCTTGGTGACTGGCTCATGTTCAGTAAAGACACCATCAATTTGCATCATGGCCATCAACAAACCCCCTGTGACCCATATGTCGATCAGGAACGCAAGGTGCTTTTGACCAACACAAGCCCCGCAAGGGGGTGTTTGAGGGCCTTGATGCATCAAACCAGTAAGCCAACAGCTGCTTGACACTAGCTAGTACACCAAAGCTGGTGCTGTTCTATTGTCCTGCACAGCTGCCAGTGTGTTGATAGACCATGTCTGCAGGACTCCGGTATTGCGTCAACAGCTGCTGACCGACAGGGCTAGCAGACCAAGGAGTGAACACTGGCAGTAGTGCGCTGAAGTCTGCTAAACGAGTACATGACAACAAAGGATACACTGCTTTCACCTCGGGACAGCCAGACTACGCGATTCAACAAAGCATCCACCCTTGGCACTTTGCAGAGTGTCAACAGATGGTCAGGATGAGTGGCTGCTGCTGTCTCACCTTGCCTTACTACACCCCCAGAAGTCCATCATGAAGTCCCTCTTGGGTCTTATACCCCAGCGCCCTAACACCAGGGACATGGTGGTCAGGTGCTGGGGCTCACAGCGCGGTAGGGAGGCGTGAGCGGACGCAAACCAGCTGTGGAGCCACGACTGATCAGGAACAAACGACAACCTGGGGCAGTAGTAGCAGCAGCAGTAGTAGTACACATTGAATAGATTAAACACAGTCTGCAGAGCACGCACTTGAGCAGATCAAGCAAACGATGCAACTTTTCAAGCGCTAGCTGTAAATCTTCCATTTCTTTCCAAGCGAGGTTTGATAGATCAACCATAGTAACTCACTTATCACATATCCACAGCAGTGTTGACAGGTCTGTAGGGGTAGCCGTCACAAGATGAGACCCCACAGCCGCCATATAACTCCGCATCACTTCAACAGGAGGTCTATAACCCCACTGGGCTAGACCCCACCCGAAGTTACACAACTGAAGCATCTCCATGCTGTCAAACAGCGGCTCTGCAGTGTCAACCATCTGCTGTATCCATTCTCGTGGTGGTGGGTTGCCGGCTGCTAAGGTGACTAGAGCTAACTGTATCTGGCTAATACCTGGGGCCTCAAAGTCTGGCATTGCTTGCTGGGTTGCGGAGTGGAATGATTCCAGCCAATGATCAGGAGCCTGGAACCTGCACAGTTCGCGGCAGCAACAGCAGTATAATGACCCTCGCCACTCTCTGGCTAGCCACCGAGAAACTCCAGACTGAGGATTGTAGACTCTTCTGCTAGATTAGATGCCATACTTGCCAAAGGACAAATTGCGGCGCAAACTGCTGCTGCAATGAGTCATCCCCTTACCTCCACTGTGCTAACCCCCAAGCAGCATTACACAACCCCTGAGCACCAAACATTCCCAACTGAGGCTCAGCAGTCTCCAGCCAGGCAGCAATCCACACATCTGCTGGTCTGTACTTCAGTCTGGCCAGGCCGTACACCATGGCCGGCAGATGGTCACCAGTACTGAGAAAGAACTTTGACTGACAGGACTTGCAGAAGTTCAGCAGCCAGGTGTCACCAGGGTGGACACGCGCGTGTGCTAAACCCCAGATGATCCTGCAGGTTTGTGACACACGTGCATGAGAACCGCACAAACACATGATCGCTGCTTGCATGGCAGAGCGGAACAAACCACACGGAGCTACAGTACAGTAGAACTCTCGGAGGTGCTTTGCAGGGTGATCCGAGCTGCTGCAGATTGCTGTGATGAGTGAAGTCTATGACGGTATGTTGCAATACACAACCATGTAAAGGGCTAAACCACAGAGATCTGACCTGTTGAGCTCTAGCAGGCTGCAAGCATACAGGTCCTGTGACAGGGCCCCAGCAGCAGCAGCCAGCAGCTGAGGACGGCGCTGTTTCAACTTGCTGGTGAGGTAGATCAGGGAGGCCAGGTCTTCAGGGCGGATCAAGGGACTACTCGCTGCTGATGCTGCCCCAGTGTGGGATGGACTGCTGCTGCTGGTCCTGCTGCTGCTGTCACAGTGAAGCCTGACTAGAACTTCTGCCCGGTTTAGCAGTGACTGTGAAAAAGCAAAAAATGGTTTGGTACAAGGTTGCAGATGAGCAGGTTGCAGATGAGCAGGTCGAAGAACAACACAAACCAAACTGCTGGCTGTCATATTGACTACATCCAACACCGTATCAGCACCAAACTGCTACTGCTGATGCTGACAGGGGCAACTGGACCCAACTGCTACTAGGCACATCATGCTTAACATTGTTCGCTTCCACCAAGACCATCATTGACAGTGCTGTTGACCTAGGAGGGTTCTGGAACGCAGCTGTACCTACCGCTGCTGTTGCTGTTGCACACAGGCTCATACAGTGCGGCTACCACCACCAGCAGTGTGTGTGATTCCCATCCTGGACATCATGCCTTACCTCTACTGCTTGCTGCACTCCTTGTCTTGTGTGCCACTGCCAGCTATCTGAGCCCTGTTTCCAGTCTCTGCTCCTGAACAGCCACAGCAGCGCCGCCACCACTGACACACCATCAAGAGCATTGAGACCTTCACCACAGCAACTGCCGTCACCAAGCAGCAGCAGCCACTGATGAATGTTGACGACCTGCTTCAGACTGGAGCAAAAGCGCTTGTTCTGTATCTGCAGGCTAACTGATGGGTCTTGATGCTGTGGTTGGGATCGCTGGGGCTGCTGATGCAGCTGTGGCTGTTGCTGAGACCATTGCTGCTCAGGAGCCCTGTTTTTGTTGCTGCTGCTGGTGGTTGAGGCAGACAGAGCTGGTACTGCGGTCGATCCTCGCAGCTACAGCACACACAAGCACATCAGGTCAGAGCCGCTTCCAGACATGCAGTCTGATCATATGTACACCGACAAGCTGCAACATGCAACTGCATGTCGTTGGTGCAGGCCATGCTACACCACGCACATGTATAGTGATAGTACTATCGCTGTGGGGAAGGTCCCAGCGAGCGGATGTGCTCAGAAGACACACATGCATGGTGAGCAAGGCCAATGTAACTCACATCCTGGAGCGATGCTGGCATTGCTGAGAAGCCTGGTGGTGGATACTTGAACAGCAGACGGCCTGTGTACGTATCCTTGTGCTTGCTGCCTTTGACTTTCCGCTGCTGTTTGCCTGTATTCCTTGACATCTGCCGCTGGTGGTCATGTCCATCTACTGCTGAGTCCGATGATGCTGCTGTGGTGTTGTCTGGGACCACCTCACTGGATGCTGCGATTGCTGTCGCTGTATTCAATACATGAGGTGCAGGCCGACGTAATACTTGGTGTGGCTGTGCCTGTAAGTGCAGTACAAAGTTGCGAGGCTTGAGCTGCCGTGTGGCTGATGCACACAACAGCAGCAGCACCGCCCATGTCAGCACATCCAAGCCTGATTACAGATAGCACCAGACAGTAACCATATCCTGATGAACGCACCTGTCCTACAGCTCTATGCGCTGCCCAATGTGTGCAAGAGACGTCATGCTGGTGCAGGCAAAGCTGGCTGAGTGGTGGGCCCCCCACGTGCATGACTACCTGCGGCCCGCGCACAATTTCAGCTAACTATTCTTTCCGCATACTGCATACTGAACAGGCTGTGTTTTCTCGGTGGGCCTATGCTCGTTCTTGCAGTGTTGGAGGGCTGTGGAGAGCTCGGTGATTACACCGCAGGAGTCGTGCATGACATGACGGCAGCTAAAGGCTGTATGGCCAAAATGACCAGACGTAAGCCTGCGATGGTTACCAGAACTCCCGGCACTACCGGACAAGAAGAGTCTTCAAGACCTCTAGGCATGGCCACAACTAACAATAGCCCCAGCACATCGACCACTACACAAAGAACCAAAGCCTGGTGACTGCGCGCATGATCGTTGCAGGCACTGTTCAACAGTGCTGAGCATCGGTCTGTCTGACTCTTAAGGGCTCCCGCACTTGGTGCAGATCTCCAGGTAGTCAACAAGGCAGTATCTTCCATCAGACTTTGTGGTCTTGCCAATGATGTGAAGTACAAACCAGCCCAGCAATACTTGTGAGTCGACAGCAGCACAGCTTAGTTGGTAAGCCTTCAGGCCTATGCAACAAGAATAGACTGGCCTGCAGCAGATAGTTTACTACCTACAGTGGATGGTGTCAGATCAGACAACAGACCTTGTGGCAGGCTGTACGTCACACATACCACATGCTGCATCTGATGCTTCAGATTAGCAAAAGGGCCTGACGAGCATGGCACCGGCTCAAAGTTGCTGTTGCTGACAATAGCACACTATGGACGCCGCCGAGGCAAGCCCTTGTGGCCCATGGTCTGCCCCGCCTAGTTGCCGCTACCATTGTGTCAGCCTGTGTCATGCGCCGCCGAGCAACTCATAATGAGTTCAATGATTGAAGAAATCCCTACTTGATACTGTGATGCAGCTGCTGTAATGCTTGAGTATGCAACTCAGACACTACACTATAGGGTTGGTGGTGGTGTTAATGTGCCATGACCTGAGTGACAGCATGTGCTGCCCTTTGTGATCATCCTCAGCGGTATCGTGAGCAGCAGCATGTGACACTGGGCAACAATGACGGCAAAAAAGCTTCTGAGTGGAGCAGTTGAAGAGACACATGTGCATATGTACCTGTCATATTGCAGTGTTGTCTCCATTTCCTTACAGGCTGTGTTCTCGACAGGCGCTACTCCAGGCTGCTGCGTTAGTGCTTGACATCCTGGTGTCTAGACATCCTGGTGTGACATCAGCTCCTGCATGTCAGCCAGGCTTCCTGCACAGGTGACTTTGCTACGACAACCCATGTGAAAGTTGTCATGCTGCCAGTATTAGGGGACCAGAGACCTCCTGTCTGAATAGCAGGATCTGTGAAGAAGATACTTCACTGTGTGTCTCAGACTGAGCAGCTCGGAAGGCTCCAACCAGGCGGCCAGTTGAGACCTGCTGCTCCAGCAAGAGGATGCAAGTATGTAGCTTTAGGCTGGAAGCCATGTCGGCACTGGCACAATCTATACATCTAAAGCAGCTGAGTACCCGCGCGTGGGACCCTAACATGTGACAGTTTGAGCGAAAGCCAGCAAACGAGGCCACGACTGCT
>JARWLF010000933.1:0-12170 GCA_029853055.1 Scenedesmus sp. KT-U | reverse complement strand
AAGCGTCGGTAAGCTATATGTGTACGGTGAGGTAGTGTCGAGTACAACCGACTGGCTGCCATAGAACTTACCATGCAGATGACTTCAAGCTGGGGATCGGGATGGGACAGCTGCTTTGACTAGATTTATCGCACTCTCCAATCGTTGAGCAGCTCTGTTCGGTCTTCTGAGATGAAAACCATTCCCACTGCTCGTCGAACTCGTCGAGCTCGCCTTCTGATTGATCCATCTCCTCATCCATGCTGACTGAAGCAACCTCATATTGACAATCATCACGGAGCAAGAGCTCGGATAGCAAGGACCGTGCTGGCTGTATCCCTTGCCCTCCCTCGCCATCTGTGTGTGCTGCAGACTTCTGCGCGTGGAAGCCGACCACAACTTTGGGGCCTTGCGGCCCAAAATGATTATTATTTGATGCCAGATGTATAGGACCGTGTGCCGCCATTGCTCATGACACGGTTCTGAAAGCAAGAGAAGGCGGCGTTGGCAGCGCTGGGTCGCAATGTAATGCTTGAAAGTGTAGATCTACTTGCAAGTGTGCTGGGGGCCAGTATAGTCGAGGCCACGGCTGGAAACAGTGAACGCGTTATCCGACGAATGATGTTGTTATAGGGCTACAACGGAGTTGAACCTTCGACTTGGCCTGCAAAATGTTTTATATGACAAAGTTTATGCAATGTCGGACAGCAGCTGCTTGCCAATGGCTTTCTTGGCATTCTGTCGTCCATCTTCTGCCGAGCGCGGGATTTCATGCCGTGGGCAACACCACATCCTGATCAGCGATATGACACAATGACCTGGTTTCAGCCATCTTATTCTGCTTCTACCTATCGCTGTTGTCTCTCCACTCGCTCTCGTCAGTGCCTGGCTCATGTCTCTTTGCAGGGGGGCAGCTTGTCTGAAGATGTCACCCCTAGGCCATCCAGATGATATCGCATGGCGCTTGCTGTTCAAGAAATCAAATTATACATCAGTTGATCACGAAACAACTGCTTACATGCTGCGTGGCCATCGTCTGTAACATGCCACATACAGATTCAAACATGGCTGTAATTATTACAGCAGTACGGTACTGCACTGAGATTATGCTTTCCTTTGGGACAACTGGCTCATCACCTCTACTGAGCTACAGCATCCTTTTGACAGGAAAAGATTGTCTGCGAGGCACTTCATCGCCTACGATATATCAAGCTAATCTTACCACTGCAGAGCGCTGTCAGACTGAGTCATATTGCGACATGAACATGCAGATTGTGCCACCTGGGCCGACCTAAACAGCAACTCTGAGCTACTGCTTACGTGGCACTGGAGGCAGCAGCTTGCCAGAAAGGTATAATCTGACGTACCACGTTGCAGACACTGCTGTTGTCCCAGCCACAGCATACTCCAGCCATTCCAATACTCCACAACCAGGCACTCCTTGCCACTGCTGTGCTGCGCTTCCAGCAATCAGCACGAACACCAATGCTGTGTTGAGCTTGCTCACCAGCAAGGGCTTGATCTGTGGCAAGTCATTCTGCCCTGCAGGCCGTACTGCAGCTTCTCTTCCTGCACCAGTGCTGCTGCTACTGTCTGCCTGCTGCTTGCTGTTGCCAGTGGCGACCGCTCCGGTAGCTGCAGGGTAAGCCTCACTACCATCCACATCCAGGAATGCAGCTGCCCCCGGCCACCTTCGCCCCAACATGTGCCATCTGTACCAGACCATGCCGCTGATCTGAGCTGCATCTCGCCCCACAACCATTACTGCCAGCCAAGCAGGAAGCATCTGCAAGTATCCCATGGTGCTCACAACGCAACCGATCAGCACTTTGTCGGCAAAGGGGTCCAGATACGAGCCTAACTTGGAGGTATGGCCTAGTTTCCGCGCCAGATAGCCATCAAGCCAATCAGTGACCTGCAGTTGAACACCATGCAGTTGTGACATGTGAGCACTACATACGACGATACGTGCCTGTCCTGCATATGCTTGCCTGCCCTGTAGTTGCCACAGTGAGACAGGATGAGTCTTGCAGTCATAAAAAGGAATAGACGAGCGTCCAGAAACCAGAAGGCTATTGATTGAATCCATTGAATGATCACACTTACCCCTGCTGCTGCAGTGAGGCCCACTGCTAGCGGCCACTGCTGGGTGACGATCAAGTAAGATACCCAGGGGCCAGCTGCCACACGAGACAAGGACAGCATATTCGGTACACTGAGCAAAGACGACCCTGAGGGTTTCTGCTGCTGCTGCTGCTGCTGCTGTGTTGCTATTTGCCGTGCCACATTCTGTATGCTTCTTGACAGGTGTGCAGTCGGCAATGGTGAGCACGGTCCATGTTGCAAGAAGGGATGTATGCCCTGTTGCTGATGGAAGTAGCAGCGCCGCTGATGTTCCGATAACCTCAAATGGTTGACAGAACGGATCTTGTTCCAGCTACTCTGTTGCTGTTGACAAGGCAGTAGCACTGGCACATGTCGCTGGCGTTTGTGAAGCAGTACTGCTTCTGTGTACTGCCATGGTCTGCTAACTTGACTAAGCTGCTGATGTGGCTGGCGGCCTGTCTGCTGCTGTGTAAATGAAGTCGCTGAGAGCTGTAGCAGTGTTGGTACATCTTGACAACCTGCTGCAGGACAATTCGAAGCACACACAAGGGCTCAGCAGGAAGACCGCTTTCTCCGTGACTGATGGGAAATGCAGGGGACAACTACGATTCTGCACTCGACGTGTTCAGCAGGCGCCTCACTGACTATGCAAGAATTCAGAAGGTCTGCCGGTTGTTGGTAAAGGAAGCTCAAGCGCAGACGTATGCCTGTGGGTTGCGAAATTCTGGTGCCCACCTGACTGTGATGGCTGCTGATATTTGCTGTTCCTGGCAACGTTCACGTGAAGCGGATTCAATAGCAAGTACAGGCATCTAATCTGATGAAAAGCATCCAAAATGTGCGAATTGGATGCTAAAGGTAGCTGGCTGGCTCCTCCTCTGGTTGCAACCTTTATGATGATACTCAATAGCTTGCAGTTGGAGCGTTGGGACATGCTTAGCAGATGTCGTCTGCAACGTGCACGTATCTGTCAAGCTGAGAACGCACACTGCTGTGAGTGTCAAGGCTGAGGCCGGCACCTAGTGTGACGCTCATACGACAAGCGGAGCACTCATCATCGTGACTTGCGCAAGTCGCAGTAATCACGTTGCTGGTGACGGCAATATCTGCAACACAACTTCAACACTACACATGCTCCCCAGGATGTGGACGTTTGGGCCCTGGCTTTGAAGAACTGCTGAAAGCAGTTGTCTTCTGCTTTCATTGACATTGCACCATGACTGTCAATGACAGCAGCCCAGGGGCGCTCAGCAGTACTTGCAGCAACTTCTGCTCGGTGGTTTAGGAGCATCTGGTCTGATCATGGGGCTGGTAGAGCCGCATCAATCGGAGTGGTCTGCAACCCTCAGATCAGGAGTCCACATTGGTCAACTGTTGACCAGGCTCAGCCTGATGAGGCTCAAACAACTCAGCTGTGACTCAGAGCATGTGCCAACCAACTGATCCCACCCCAGTTAAACCCGTAGCTGGTCAAATTCGAATCGATGGTCTGGGTGGCGGCACCTTGCAAGCAGGTGTCCTCTGCTGTCCAAGTCGTGATGACGTCACTGTCGCAATTCGTCCCACTTGCTGCACTCCAGAATCACTTGTCGTTTTGATGCGCAGCGAGGAATCAACGTCATCACCAATGTGGTTGTGACAGTCACAGCTGGCAGTACAGTCTGCACTGCCTCACTGACAGCAGACCTGCGCCGGCTATAGTCCGAGACATGCGCCGGCATACTTCATCAACTTGCACTGTCACAGTAATTTGCCACTGATGCAACAACCCAGTACTCAAAAGCACCACTGAGATACGTATAACCCCCCAACTAGTCTAAACAAACCAAACAGTATAGCCTGAGGCTCCCAACCAGTACTGCTCAGTACATGTAGCTACCACAGCTGCATCACTGCGGCAGCACCAACATGAAGCAGTGCTACGGAACAATCGCGGCAGTTGGTGGGACCGTCGGGAACGAATAACTACACATATCGGCCACCACAACTGTGCCAGGCACTCGTAGAACGGCCACCGCTGCAGCAGTGCCACACTCAGGCAACCACTTGCTTCTTGGTATTCTTCAGCAGCACAAGAACTGCGCTGTAACACTGCAACTGCACCACCTCAACTGCTCCACATCATGTTAATGACCTGATCACTGACTCATCCCACTGATTGTGCGACAGACGACTGGTTGGGTTTGAAGAAATGTAACATAGCAGATGATAGCAGCATGACACAGCAAATGTGACGGCATGACAACAACACACTGAGAGAAGCACCAGATGGAATGCACCACATTCTCGAATGTACAGTGGCCACATGGTTGCAAAAAACAGCTTCACAACTGAGCCCTTCGCACCCAGCAGCAACTTCTGTTCAGGCACTGCAAGGTGAACAGCAGCAAGGCACAGAAGCACGCTACCCAGACTGCCTGTAGGATGTCACCTCACAACAATCCAATGCACACTTCAACTCGTTGATGAAACCAGTCCACCTGCCAAAACCTCGCTGCTGTTGCCGCTACTACTGCTGCTGCCGCTACTGCTATTGCTGCTGCTGCCGCTGCTGCTGCCAAACATTCAGATGGGGCATCATCACATCTCACAATCATTGCATTCCCAGCAGCCACTGGTCACAACAAGGCCACGTTACCAACTCACACTCAAAAGATACACCTCCCATTGACAACAATAACACTCATTACAAATCTGAAAGACGCAAGCAGTGCAAGCCTCAAGGCACACAAGCGAGTCCCTTGGGCATTACAAATTGGGATCACTCATCATGACTCATCAGCATCCCTCATGACTCATTATCAGTGATGACTCATCACCATGACTTACATCTGAGCCCTACGTCTTCCAAAGTCGTACCACGCCTTAGGCCTGCCATCCATAGTCCTCCTGAACCCTAGTGGGGGCTTCTGGCCGGGTGTTTGCTTCTTCCAGCTCGGGACTCTGGCCCACTTCTGAGGTCTGTGCCAGCAGGGCACGTCGCGCCAGGTGGTGGCAATGACACCCCACTTGGTGTCAGCAAGCTTCTCAAACGCCCAGATGCTCAGATCAACTGGTGTGGGTTTGTATAAGGATTGTTGCGGAGGGTGGGCATGAAGAAGCAGCAGCAGCAGCAGAAAGAGGAGTCTCAGAACCTTGACGTAATGATGGCATCCATGATGCGGAACTGCGGTAGGTGGCCGTGTGCTATGAGCAGTACAAGGAGAGTTCTCGTTGCTGTTGTAGAGCTCGTGTGTGGTACTGATTCCACCGGCTGTGCATCTGGACTGATCACGCTGAAGCTGGCTCAGCTTTTGTACCAACAGCAATTGCTGCTGTTTTGATCACTGAGGTATACATATGTGAAATGTTTGTGCTGTGAAAGTATCTTGTGTTGTCACTCACGGTGATACATGTCTCCGCAGCACCAGCGCTTGTTGCTGTGGTAGTTGTCTGTAGCAGCAGTGACAGAAGCAGCAGCAGCAGCAGCAGCAGGAAGGTCATACGATCGCATTGGCCATTGCTGCCCAGCATAGGTTTGAACTAAGTCTGTGCTTTTTAGTATATCAGCCTTCTCAGCATCAAGGTTGTGGTACAGAACTGCCTGTAGCACTCTGCATGTATGTGTTGTATGACCTCTGCTGCCTAGCACAACAGCTTGCGACAGCTGCTGTCAGTTTGTGCTGCGATGTACTGCAGTGATTGCAAGTGTGACCCAAATGATTCTGCTGGTGTGATCTGGTGCCTTACTTGGATAGTTGCAGGGGCAAGTGTCGGTGACCATCACCACAACTGAGGCCGACTCGTCAAAGCAGACACTGCTGCGGTCAAGCCTGCACACCCCAGATGACACAGAGTGACAATGACGGTGTATAACACAAGAGGAGTGGGACTTGCTGCATAACGAGTCCACAAAATGTGTTGCAGCACAGGGGTAGGACCGGTGTTGCATGAGACCGTTGGTCTGTGAAGAAGGTAGCAGCTTAAAGCTGCAGGATATGCCGCAATATGAGTCCACGTGCTGGTGTTGTGATCAGCACAGCAACACAGGGTTTCGATGCTGAAGTTTTGCCATGGTACTCACCATTGGCCGTAACCATCATTGAAGTTCATGTTTTTGCACTTGACTTCCTTGCATTTCCTGCAGAACGAGGCCGAGCGGTTAGGGTGGTTGGGTACCAGCGGGGTGACACGACAGCATGGGATCTACAATTCTGCAGCATCGAACGGACGTTTGGAGCTGTTATAGTTGCCTACTATGTGTTTTTGACTCACCCGCATGATCCTCTGTAGTCGTGGGCCACATCGCTGATTGCCACCACATCCCACCCTGCACGATGGAAAGTACGTTCAGTGGCACTGCACAAATAACGCACGTCAGCATGCTGCGTTTGCAGCACGTACGCAGTACTCGGTACCCACCTGTGGCTCTGCGGTAGTCAAGATAGCCAAACATGCAGGATCCCTTATGAATGGACCACGCGTCCGTCTGCAGGAACCACAGGGATCCATGTTAACCCCGTGCATGATCAGAGTATAGAAGAGCTTAGGTATGTTGCATGTGTTGTTGCATTATACATCCAACCCAGTAGATCTACGCTACTGGGCAAAACTGCCTTGCTAATGAGGTGTAACTTGATTTGCATCAAGCGCAGCAGCTGGCAAAGCGCCTAGAGCTAACCGATCTACTTCTTTGGCTGTACAGAAGCACGTACTCCGTAGAATGTTGCTCTTCCTTGCTGCCATCCTCCAAACTGCGCGTTGACGCTTCCAGCCAAGAAGGCACATGCGATGAACACCACTGTACGTACGGACAGAGTCATCATGCCTCCTTTGACTCTTTCCAACTGACTACAAGTATGATGGAGTGGTTTGATGCGAGTTGCGTGGCAGGGTGCAAATGGTGATGTCCCGCCCGGACAGAAATGGCTGAAAAAGCGGAGCAAGCAACTGCATGCAAGCTCAACGCTTGAGAAGGTGCTGTTCACTTGCGTGTGCAGAACTATGTTGTGAAGCAGTGGTAGCTTTGGAATGTGCGGGGGTGTCACTGGGAGAGGGCCGAAATCCTCAGCTGACAGACATAGGTCACCCATGGCGTCTACAATACGTAATGCTGCGCCATGTGTTACTTATTGTATCAAGCACAACACATGCAACACGTACAATCTTGTTGCGGCCCTAGGACGCTATAACGGGCCCTTCAGACCATTGTTTTGGGTCGCTCAAGGCCGTACACGAACGCCTGCTACAACTGTTGTTCGGCTGCAAGTTCAAATCACAAAACACATTCCTAGTGTCGCGTACAGCGCATGCAGCCCGTGCTGGAGTAGGACAAACACCGTGGGGCGAGCAGATCGTCCAGTACCAACCAATCATTCAGGAATCAACGACAACAACCGTCATGCTCGTTACCATCTACCAACTCGAGCATTCAGCAATTGCTTACGCTGCCAGACACTTGCAGGTTTCGGTAGATATATAGTTACTGCTCAATAAAGCTGCAGACTCTGTGCTGGGGCCCAGCATGGCTGACACCTATGGAGCAGTACACCTGCATTTCCGTTGTTGCTAATGCCATATTTCCGCACGTTTACATCAAGCAACAGCAGCTGACATATGCTGCTGTCTATGCTGACCTCCTGTCACCTCACTATATGCCATATGCCATGGTGGCCGCCAAGTATCTCCAAGTCTCTTCCTTCCGAAGACAGCCGCTGTCATTGCGGCAATGCAACATGCAGTGCCTCAGTGCATATGGACAAGGTCCTTGAAATGCAACACTACTGACTGTGCACTCAGTCCTCTCAGAAGCAACATCCAACCTGCCAATCTGAATGATAGAGCCTTCCCTGACATCGCTATCGATTTTGAAAGTTACATGAAGTAACTCGCCCAGGGAAAGAGCCAATACCAGGCTCGTAGGGCATAGATTCCATATTCACGTATATTCACGTATATATCATTGCTACTCCTGCGCATCATGCTGCATATGAGTCATAACTGAGATTGAATCTCAAAACCACCAGCACGATGATCATAATGCCATTCTGCTGCATCACCTGCTGCTGCTGACACTGCAGCTGCTGCTGTTGCAGCTTACACTGCCACTGCTGCAGCACCTATCTGCATCTCTCACACTGCAGGGCCCACAAACTCGCACTGCTTCTGCTGCTGCTGCCAGAGCTCATCCCTATAGCACCGTCCTCCCTCTCCAGCATGCAGTGCTGCTGCTGCTTCCACTACTTCTACTACTTCCACTACTGCTGCCACTGCTCCACCCCCCTACATCCCTCCATCACCTTCCCCCCTCCCCAAAGAGGAAGTACAGATCATCCATGGTGAGTCTGTTGGTGGCAGCACTGGCATCACCACCTTCAGCCAGGGCAGCCTCCACAATACTGCGCTTCTTGTCCTACAACATAACATATGACAACACACAGCAACATACAGCAACATACAGCAGTAGCAGATAGTCAGTCACTGAATCACCTACACTTCTGTTGTTGCCTCTGCATCTATACTATTGGCCACACTCCACTACTACTACTACTACTACTACTACTACAGCATCACTATCAGAACTACTGCTTATGCATCACTGCTGGTAATGCACCACTACTGCTACAGCAAACACCACCACCAACAACAACATCTTAGGGTTCTCTTACCCCACCACCCACCTGCAGCTCCAGTATCCTTGCCTCCACAGTCCCCGGCACAGTGAGCCTTGTGACCTGTACTGCTCTGGTCTGACCTATTCTGTGCGCCCTGTCAATGGCCTGCTCCTCAGTGGTGGGGTTCCACCAGGGGTCCATCAGAATCACATGGTTGGCCACTGTGAGGTTCAGCCCTAGGGCAGCTGCCTTCAGACTCTGCAGAGGAAAAACAGAATAACATAACATATGACGATGATGACAGAATAACATAACATATGACATGATGTTACTTCTGCGCTGTAATCATGATGTGCTGACTGATATAGCACCAGCAGTTACATACAAGGAACCAGTGTGATGCAGTTAAAAAAATAACACAAAATGTAACAAGTTACAACAAGTTATACTGCTGACTTACCACGATGAGTGCCATAACTGATGCATCTGCCTCAAAGTCTGTGATGGCTCGCTCCCTTGCTGCCACAGTCATGGTCCCATCCAGACGCCTAAACCCTACTCCAAACTGTTTCAACGGAACCTCTAACAGATCCAACATACTCGTCCACTGACTGAAGATGATCACCTTCTCAGGACGAGGACAGCTTGCCGGCGGCGCTGCTGCTGCTGCTGCCGGTGGGGTGCCAGCACGGCCTGTACTACTACCTCCAGCAGCAGCAGCAGGTGATCTGCCGCGGCGCATTTGCGCTGCGAGCAATGCATCACCTCGGCTGCGAGCTGCAAGTGGTGCGATCTTGACAGCTGCTGCCGCTGCTGCTGCCGAGGCTGCTGCTGCAGCAGCAGCAGCACCCTGGTTTCGCTTCCGCACCTCATCAAGCAACTCCAACAGCTTGTTAATCTTCGTACTGCTTTTCCAACCTTGCTCCAATGCTGCTGCCGGTGACTTACCCCTGCTGCCCTTTCCTCTTCCACCACCTGGCCCAGCAGCACCAGCAGCAGCGTCATCACCTGCTGCTGCTGCTGCCGCCGCCTCAATAGCAGCACCCCTGAATGCATCACCCGGTCTTACTGCACTCCCACACACAAGGCAGCTGACACCCTCTCCAGGATCAGCAGCAGCAGTATCCAAGCGTGCTGCCAAGCACTGTCTACAGTAAAGGTGGCAGCAGCGAGTGACAGTCGGGTCCTCAGGCACATCACCACAGACCCCACACATACTGCTGCGGCCTTGTAGGGACTGCAGGAGTGCTGCTTGCGTGTCTGGTGCTAGCTTACGTACTGCTGCCAGCTCAGCAGCAGTAGCAGTGATCTTGCTGGTGCGTGCTGCTGCTGCTGCTGTGCTGCCTGGGGCACCTCGGACCAGCCAAGGGTGGTTGCAGGCTTGACGAAGACGCAGGAGCTGTGCAGCAATAAACAGATGACAACAGCAGCACAGCACATGACAGGGTGTGTGAGACAGCATATGATCATAATGCCTTTTGAGACTGACAGGCTCGAGTAGTGTGGTGTGGCTAGTTGTGTCACCAGAGGTCGCTACTGCTGTAACCAGGCACAACAAATGACAAACCAACCACAGCAGGGTTCAGCTGATCTCCCATGAACAAAACAGTGCTGTTTCTGACCCCTGGTCACTGCAGGTCCCTACTGGTCACTGTCCCTTCCCGAGTAGATCCAAGCACGAGGAACAAATACGATTGGATAAGCACGTTATGTTGAATAGTTCTGCAATACTTAGCCTCTGATGTGAGTCGCTTTGAAATTCACTGGTCACTGCAGGTCCCATCTAGTCACACCAGTCACTACAGGTCCCGCTATTGAGTCACTACTAGTCCCACCCACTACCAGTCCCCTCCCCTCCCCTGAGAGTCCCTTTGCCTCTCACCTGATACAACATGTTGATATATTGTCGTCCAGCACCCTTGCCAGCACCACCACTGACCTCTTCAGCTTCATCAGCCATACGCTTGAGACTGGCAACAGCTTCAGCTTCAACCTGAGACGACAGGCAATGTAGACAATCATGGATGCACAACATAGCACGATGTAGCACAGCAGGGCATAGCATAGCACAGCACATAGCATGATTGACACGACATGCCATGCCATGTCGTGTCATGCTGTGGTTTGCGTCAGCACAACACAGCATGTCCCAGCACGGCACAACATAGCATGGCATAGCACAACACAAGACCAGCAAGGTGTCCACAACTCAGCACACAGCACAGCACAATACGTTTCTAGTCAAAACGCAGCACAACCTAGAAGCAAACTAATGTTATGTCTTATCTAATTATTCTGTGTCACCTGCGTCAGCCTTGCTACTCTTTTGTGCAGCTGGCGCCATCAACAGTGCACACTACAATCACCAGAAATCCAACATATCCCATAGATGCCACAACATACGCTCACCTGCTTGTAGAAGGCCGCTTCATCTCTACTAAAGTCCACTTTAAGCAGTTGCTGCCTCCTCTCAGGCAAATTAATGATGGGTGCATCCCCAATCTTGCTTGCCTTGGTCCTCCTCAACAGGATGGCTTTCAGCAGTGCTTGCAGCTTCTTGAAGCCCTTGGCGGGGTTGTGGTTGATCTCTTCCTTGATGTGTTGCTTGAAGTACTTTGGGTTGTTGAATGGCTGGTAGTGGAGGAACCTGGGGTGTAAGATGGGTGAAGAATACGAACAGACATGGAATGTTGTTACAGATATCTATAACAAAATTTGAAAACTGCCACCCCCCCCATAGTACGGTTGATTCCCTACTTTCATCAGTGCAACTTCCCCAATTGTATCATTCTATTTTACTGATTATTCATGATTACAATGTGCAAATTCAACTTACTTGAAGTAGCTGAAGAGGTCATCCACACTGTTTTGTATTGGTGTCCCGCTCAAACACCACCTATGTCTCGCATGAAGGCTCCAAGCAGCATGAGCAGCAAGTGTGTGCGGGTTCTTGATGCTTTGAGCCTCATCCAACACAACACGGTGCCACATCACACGGAACAAACATCCACCAGAGGAACTGCTGCTGCTGCTGCCACCTTTCTTGCTGTTGTTGCTAAGGAGCAACGCATTGGTGGTGTCATCATCACCACCTTGCATTGCTGCTGCTGCAGCTGTTGACGCAGATGTCAGTAGGTTTGTTGCTGTGCTTTGTTTCTTGTGTTTTCCTGCATGTTTGTCCTTGTGAGGTGCTTCCTGCGCCATGGTGCCGTATGTTGTCAGGACAACAGTGAAAGCAGCAAGACCCTCAGCTGAGACTGCCTTATCCTGACCACCATTGGAGAAAGTAGAGAAGCAAGCAGCAGCAGCAGCGGTGTCAAATCTTGTGGCTATGCTATGAAGAAGCAAAAGCAGGGTCATTGACGGCAATACAATGCACCGAAATGCACCAGCAATGCATGTCGCCCTAGCAGTCTGTCATGTGCAATGCACCACAATGCACCAGCAATGCATGTCGCCCTAGCAGTCTGTCATGTGCAATGCACCACAATG
>JARWLF010000932.1:0-13172 GCA_029853055.1 Scenedesmus sp. KT-U | reverse complement strand
TCAGTCTGTTCGGTGGTCAGTGGAGTGATATTGGGTATTCTTTATCACACTGTTAGTTGAACACAATATGAAATCAATTGCATAGTGCATTGACTGCATGAACTGCCCAGACGTGCCAGGAGCATGTTATGGAGGACTCTACCTCATCATTATGTGGGTTATGTGCCTGTGCCTGTTCCAGTGGTGTCATACAGCAGGTTGTAAGTTGTATGACATCAGCTGTCTGTCGTATTGTTGTCCAGCATTGACAAATGGTTCATATCACCAACACAGGATGAGACATGGCGCGTCAAAGGTGGCATCTTTGGGGTTGTACAGCAGCCACTTGCTGCATGTGTGGTGCTGCTTGCTGTGTGGTGTGTGCCTTTAGTCATCATTTGTTGTATGCAGCGCCATATCAAGTTGATTGTGTCTCCAGCTGTGTTGCTGCAGCTTGTCTGTTGCTCGTTTGCCACTGACTTTGTAAAGGGCTCATGAGTTGTTTGCTGAGATGTGTTGTGTCACAAAGCTATGAGGTCTGTCTTCTTGTCATCCTGTTGTTGTGCCCCTGTGTGCCTTATGTGCCGGTCGTGGAATTTGGATACCTCTGTGCAGCAGCTCCGTTGCAGGACTGCTCAGGGTGCTTTGTGCGAGCAACTGACATAGTTCCCAAGGTATAGTTGATACCAACTCGTGCCCGTTGAGCAGCATCATGTGGTGCAGCAGTGTGGATGGTGATATCTTATGCATGACTACACTACAGCAGCAGTACATCATGTTAACGGCCCAGCATCACCAGTGGCAGAATGAGCGAGTTGGGCAAAGAGTTGTCCGGTATAAAGTCGATGCAGTCTTGCGTTCAGCATATGGTTGTGAGTGGATTCTTGTACATGCGCATGAAGGACGGTGTCCTGTGCATAGTTGTTGTGCACTCAGCTGCAACTCCCACTTGGGCTGATGCGACCATGGGAGCAGGTGCCAGACAGGTCTGTGCTGTTGTGCTTGCAGGCTGAGACAAGGTGACCAGGTGAACCAGTAATCATGTATTTACTGTTGGCAGGACTGCACGACAGTGCAGTGTGCAGGACAGCATTGAGGTGGTGCTTTGCTGCAGCTAGAGAGGCCTTATCACTTTGTGTTGTGCAAACAACGCAAGAGCTATGTTGCTGTCATGGGTACGGGCAGCCTGTTTGCTTAGGAGAGTCAACAAGTCTGCGATTCAAGCGCAGGGCAGCATGATGATGTGCTGATCCAGGGGTACCAGGGGTACTGCTCGCTCCGTTGCTGAGCTGGTTGAGCAGCAACCAATCTGTGTGCAATGATGCCAGGATATGGTTTGCTGTTGCGGTTGAGTATTGTGTGATCACTCTATCTCAGAGTCTCACAGCTTCAGTCCCTGCCTGCTATTTGACATTGCCAGTGCTGGTGCTGCTGCTCTGAATGCTTGGTGTCCACTTCATGCTGTGTTTGGACTGCTTGGAACTGAGGTTCACTGCATGCATGGTGTGGGCTAGGTCAGCCACATTCTGCAGGAAACCAAGAAGCAGCGACCTTCTCAGGCTTTGCTGCCATCTGCTGGAGTTCATAAGCTGTTATGGCTTGTCATCTGCTGTTTATAAATGTAGCGTCCAAAGTGCCTTGTGGTGCCTATCGCTTAGCCAGTATGTTTAGCTGCTAAAACCTTGGGGGTTATGTACTGTTGTCAGGCTTCGTCTAAGCCAGACTTTCTGACGGTGTATTGCTTGCTGCAGCTTGTGCCTGTGTATCATGGTCAAGATCTAGTCAACAGCTTTGTTGTGGGTTGATGTGTGCATCGAGGGGTAAGTCAGTATTGCACATGAACCTGCTGCAGAGTAGTTGGTTAGGGTCTGCTCTCCAGGCTGGGGATGGTGATTTTGTGTACAACCACTTTGAGCCAACATAGGATGCATCTGTTGCTACATAGTGTCACGACACGTTCTAAACGCCAAAGTTTGGCGCAGCAGTGCAAGTTCTTTTGAAGGATGCATACTGTTTTGCGCTCACTATGTGCAGCTGGGTGGGTGACATCCTTGACATTCACCTGGGTCAAAGCGTCAACGACGTTCTACCGGTACAAACAGCATGTCTAAAATGGAGGTTGTCTTTGACTTGGTTGTTTGTTGCGCATTGATATTGGTGGATAACTCCCTGCATGCACTCTGCTGTATGGTTTGCTCGCTGCTCTCACTGCTACATTCAAGCAACTGTGTTGGTTGCATAGACGCGGTCTGGAACTGAACATCGATGTCTCTTGAGGCTGATTCATGGAGCGAAACAGATATGTATGCACCAGGAGTCCCCATCAGGAGGAAGTGCCATAGTGGATGCTACCTGCCTTGATGGTTGTCCGGTTGTGTGGGCGCAAGCTACTGTGCAGGACTGGTTCAAATTGTTTTGGAAAAAAGATGCGCTGGGTGTCTTGCAGCCGGTGTTCGATGCACGCACGTGTAATATGGCACCAATCTTGTTCCGTGGAAAACACGTCAGCTTGCGGTTGTGTTCGTAACAAACAAAGAGCGCAGGCTTGCACTGGTGATGCTTCCTTGCTGCGTAGAAGCTGAGTACATCAATGCACTCTGCAGTTTAGGTTTAAGTTTGCAGTAAGCAAGCAGGCGCTTTTCATACTTCCGACAGCCATATCCATACTGTTCGCCGCACAGACAGTAATTATCATCCAATTGTGGCTGTGCTTGATTGCATAAATGAGAACAGGAAATCATCGCATCCAAGTGCTAGCCAGGCAGCTAGCCCCGGATGCTGGCTCAGAGCAGCAAGCTGGAGCACTATCAGCTGTTCCCTGCTCTGCCACAGCGGTCAGGTCCCTGCCACGCTTCGACCCATATATCCTGGAAACATATCTGGATGATCTACGTGAGATGAAGCGTCAGGTCTATGACCTGTTCAAATTCAAACCTGAGCTTCTGCCTGACCCAGAAATGACCAAAGGTAAGCATGTATGCGTATCAACACAGCCTCTAGCACCTCGAGGACTTGTCAAAGTAGCACATGTGTAACACGTGCCCATTACTTGCTACATGCACGTTTATGGTGGCCAACTCAGGTAGTAGCCTGCCAAAACCATACTGTCCATAACATTCGCATACTGTGCGAATGTTATGCACAGTACACTGCAGCCGTGTTCGGTGCATGCCTTCTGGTCACCTCCTATCTGTATACATTTGCTCTGCACTTTTCATACACGCAGAGGAACATCGAGCCCTTGTTCGTTCCCAACTCCGGGCTCTACTCGAATCTGGCATCAACCCTCTCAGCTTCTTCGACCGTGACTACAAGAAGTACTTCTACCTAGCAGAGTGTATGTCAATGGTTGACTTATCCTTAATGGTCAAGTCTGGGGTGCAGTTTAGTCTGTGGGGAGGCAGTGTGCTCAATCTGGGCACTGAGCAGCACAGGAGGGCCTACTTTGACGACATTGGAACTTTCCGACTACCTGGATGCTTCGCCATGACAGAGTTGAAGCACGGCAGCAATGTAAGTTTGGCAAGTTGGTGGCATGCTACATTACTTCGAGGCATCAGCAACACTATGTTGCGCGGTCAAGTTGTGTGCAGGACAGCCGCTTGCTTGCGAACAGCTCGACTTCAGAGCTTATTTGTAACACCCAGCTGGGGTGGAGGACCATACTCACTTCTTCTATCTGTGTCGTCCGTCTCCCCAGGTTGCTGCCCTCCAGACCGAGGCAGTGCTTGATGTTCTGACGGATGAGTGGGTCATTAACACTCCTGAGGAAGGAGCCATTAAGTGGTGGATTGGTAATGCAGCTGAAGATGGAAAGGCTGCAACTGTCTTTGCACGACTCAAGGTGCCAGCACAGACAGGTAAGGCTTTTGCTGCTTGCACGTGCCCTGTGCATAGCAATGGCATTTCCCACACTGTGCGTGCTCACTTGGCAGACATTGTGCTACTGTGCACTGCTGTGGCGTGGGAACATGCTGAAGTGTCTATGCTAGCAAGCCGAAGCTGTCCTGCGGGGAGGTTTGACTGTCATATGTGTTACTCAGGTCAAGGTGGCCTGGTGGACCATGGGGTCCACGCCTTCATTGTCCCGTTGAGGGACGAAGCAGGTCGCTGTCTGCCAGGAGTAGAGATACATGACTGTGGTTACAAGGTGGGCCACATGCATAGTACAGATTTGTGTTTATGAGGCTGCAGATGCAGCTCAGAAGGGCGTCACCCTTGACCCTGAAAAATTCCTCATCGTTTGAAGTACCCCTTGTCTGCGGACATTCAGTGCCTGTCCAGGCTGCAGGAATGATGTAACTGCCTGCAACAGTCAAGGGCTCAACAGTTTGGCATGTTGTGCTGCTAGGTTGGCTTGAATGGTGTTGATAATGGAGCCATACGTTTCAGTCATGTCCGTGTTCCCCGAGTCAACCTCCTGGACCGCTTTGCCACAGTAGACAAGAGCGGGACATACAGCAGCCCTCTGACAAATGAGGTGGGTGTTCCGCGTAGCAGCCGAGCACCACACCAGCAGGCCCTGTTTGCCACATTGGTAGTTATTAGAATGGGTCGCATAGAGGTAGACCTGTTCAATCTGCATGCTTGCCAACTGACCCCTATATGGCACTGTGATGTCCGCAGTGGATCAGCCCAGCTTGTTGGGCAAGCGTTGTATGCTGTCTTTATGCCAAGCAGATGCCCTGCATGCTGCTGCTGTGCTTGATTGCATTCTGCGTGCAGGGTCGCCGCTTTGCTGCTACACTTGGTGAGCTCACAGGCGGACGTGTAGGTCTGACATGCGGCAGTGTGGGTGTGCTGAAGGGCGCAATCACTATTGCTGTCAGATACAGTGCAGGCAGACAGCAGTTTGGCCCACCCGATGCAGCAGAGGTGAGCTCCAGGGTACCGTCGACTTCATGCAAGCAGTCCTCAATGTTTGGTGTCTCTGACAACACAAGGTAACACAGTGGTCAACGAGTTTGACGCCTACTGTTGTGTAAACGTGTACTGTTTGTTGATGTACGCATAGGTCCGTAGTTGTGGACATCACCCACAACTGACACATCGAGTGTTGTGGTGCAGGTGTCAGTGCTGGACTATCAGAGTACTCAGTTGAAGCTGCTCCCCATCCTGGCTACAGCCTACTGCATGCACTTTGCCAAAGACCACTTAGTGAGTCTGACCAGCAGACTCCTGTCATGACAGCGTCAACTGGGTGGATGTTCTGCAAGGAGACATGTCACACCTGTACACCAGCAAGGCAACCTTTCTTTGCATTTGTCAACATCTGATCATTGTGTCTGTTACTCTAGCAGTGTGATGGTCATAAGATTCAGGGCACTCTGCAGACAGTGTGTGTATACGGTTGATCTTTGCATAGCAGGTCAGTAGCTCAGACATTTTCTGCCGGGGTATTGAATGGAGCAGCACTGCCTGTATTAAAACCACCGGTGGTCCTAATCGAGTAGGACTGTTGTGCTCTGCCTGCACAGGTCGGGTTATATTGTGAGATGAAGCGCACTAAGGATGCTCTGCTGGTAGAAGAGGTTCACGCACTCAGGTCAGTACAGCAGCAGCAGCAACAGCAGCAACCCCTTCAGCTCTGTTGGCCCTGTAACGGCAAAATCATTGGCAACAAGAGAACCGATTAGGGTGCGCCTTGCTGTGCTTGCACCACTGCAAACAAGCATGCTCGCATAATTGCATATGACCAGCGGGTCAACACAACAGCCAAGAAACATTATGAAACTCTGAGGCCTGCTGTTGACTCCAACTTATTCTCTTCCTGCGTTTCTTTGCCCTGCAGTGCCGGTTTGAAGGCATATGTGACTGCGTTCACTCAGGATGCTTTATCAGTGTGTCGTGAGTCATGCGGTGGTCATGGATACGCTGCCATCAACCGGTTGGGGCAATTGAGGAGTGACCATGACATCTTCCAGACCTTTGAGGGCGACAATACAGTGCTGCTGCAGCAGGTAGGGCTTCGTGCTTTGACAAGATATCTGCCAAGACCCAGGCAGTCCAGAGTGGCATGCTGGTGGTCTTGTGCCCAGCTTCATATTAGGCTTGTATGCTGGCTGTGTGTACGACTGAATGGTATTGTTAGCTTCCATCTTGTTCAGCTGTTGCCAATCCAAAATGATGGGTATGTCATGCCAGTAGCATGCCCTGAAGGTTGTCCTTACTGGTGTTGGTTGCTATGCCTCCATTCATAGGTGACTGGTACACTCTTGAAGGGCTACAGAGCCAAGTTTAAGGGTGCGCCAATCAGCAGTACAGTGGACTACTTGAAGCAGTACATTGGGGTAAGCTGCTGAGCACTGACAGCAGGAGATTGGTTTGTGTTGGCTGTTACCAGACAATGATTGCTGCTTGTGTCAGACGAGGTATCCGCTCTTACTAGGCATGGGGACTGCTCCCCCAATGAAATGCTTGTGTTACAGACCATCAACTGATGGCAGGTATGAGCTGTGATGCCTCGAGTATGTCAGCATCACGCAGCTCTCCAGATCATTGTGGCTGAATACATCCTCCCTGTCCGCAGGGTGCTCTTCCTCATAACCCGCTGGTAACCCATGAGACAGATGTCCGTCACCTCAGGGACCCAGCTTTCCTCAAAGGTGCGCTGAGGTACAGAGTGGCACGTCTGCTGTTTACCCTGCAGCTCAGGTTGCGCAACCAGAGGAGCAAGGTTGGAGACTTCTACGCCTGGAATGCCTGTCTCAATCACATCTTGGCACTGGCAAAGGTGGGTGCAGAGGATGAAACTGCAGCAACACCTTCTATGCTTGTCGCTAATACGGGTATGTTTTCGATATCTGTTGGTCAAAGGACCTGTAGCACTATGCCCCCATGGTGCTGGCTGGCTATCTATGCATGTCTGTCAAGATCAGCAAGATCTCTCAGGTTGTAGCAATGATTGTGGTCAGCTGGTCAACCTCTCACAACCTGCCAACATGATTCTGCCAACATCATTCTCCCACAGGCGCATGTGGAGAGTGTAGCTCTGGGTTCATTCCAGGCAGCAGTAGAGGGCTGTGTGGACCCAGACTGCAGACGCGCCTTGAAGGCAATGTGCGATTTGTTCGCACTGCGCTGCATTGAGAGGGACATGTTGTTCAGAAACGAGGAGTTTGTGGCACCAGCAAAGGTATTTTTTGTGCAGTCCTGCAACAGATAATACACTTCCCGTAATTTAGTACAATGTTGTGTCTCCGCTGTTCAAGCTGCACCTATGTGTACATGCACTTGTTTGTGACAACAGATTGCAGAATCAGTTGCTGCAGACCACATGTCATCGTTCTTGTTTGTTGAAACCCTGATGTTCTCTGGTGCTTTGCAGGCCAAGGCCATCCAACGGCTCATTGTGTCTCTGTGCAGCGAGCTGCGGGGTGCTGCTCTGCCGCTTGTCAGCGCCTTCAACATCCCAGATCACATCCTGCGGGCACCTATTGGACTCGGAGCCAACAGTGGGGTTGACATCTACAAGGAGTATCTGGCAGCAGTGGGCTTTGATGTTTAAGAATATGTATCAGAGACAGGGTCTGCAGCCTGCACTTTGAAACTGCACTTTTAAAACGTGAAGTGGAATTTTCACTCGGAAGGCAGGGTGGCTCTTTTGTTCTGACTTGTGTGGTAACAGGCGGAGAAGCACTTTGTCAGCCTGGCTACGCTGGGGTCGGATATTGATGTTGACTCAACTGGTTGCGCTCTTTACAACATCTGTTTCCTTCCTTGACCAGTGCTGATCTAGGCTGCTCAACCCTAATCAGCAATTGCAACCTATAGTAGCAAATGGTCCTGACATGACAGAACATTATGTTACAAGGAACTTTCACAATGACTGTCTGTCACCATCGATGCACACAGCTGCCTGCTGTATAAGCAACAGCGTTGCTGCACTTTATATCGATGACAGTCGTTTCCACCATCTGCTTGCCAGAAAGGCTGGCATGCTGCCACACATATGCACTGCCATGGGGCAGACACGTGTGCAACACAAATTGGCATGTCGCTAGAGTGCTGATGTATACACAACTCTACAACGTTCAGGCCTTGTATGTGACTACTTAATCATTTGATTGCAGCATCGTGTTTATGCTGGTTCTCTACCTTGATCCATCCGCCACTGAGCTGAGCACTGTTTGAGACTGCTTTAGCGGTCTTTTGCTTATCGTACTGGCACAATGTCATCAATCTGCACAGCAGCATGACAAGCAGCATCAGACGGTGAGCATTGGGATAGCGGCAGGTTGTGACTGCTGCTACTGACAACAGACGACGCTGCTCTGTGCATACATCACCAAGTGATGCTCAGCCCGCCATGGCCCTCCAGCAATCATATTCATTATGTGCATGAGCACCTGCTCACTTTCACTCCTGACAAGCACTCAACGATATGACATGCACTAAGTGTTACATCAGCAATCCATGCTTACCTTGAGAATCATCCGTACACACTCTGTCGCCAGTGTGAGTGCACTAGACGTCACCAATAACGGCTGCACAACGTTCTCTTCCCGCATATCGGTCACAGAGCCCTGCAACATGGCAACCGGAACATTGATCACAGCAGTTATGGGAGTGCGAGTTAAGCTGTGCAGACAACACCACAACAACAGCACGTAGCAGTGTATAGCATGACACAGAACAGATACCTTTGAGAGTATGACCCAGGCACAATGACATCAATGGCAAGGAAGGGGGAAAGTAGGGTACTCGCAAGCCCCCATGTATGATACAACGGTCCTATGTTCCAACCTCACCTTCTTTACATTGATCCCGTAGTACGCCCCCTCACCAGCTGCATGCAAGTTGCGTAGCTCTGTTACTATCTGAATGGGGTTTAGGCCTGCATTCTCTGCAAGTGTGTAAGGAATGACTTCAAGTGCTTCAGCGAATGACCTCACACAGTAGCTCTCCATGCCCTGCAATGCAGAGGCCACCCCATTGTCGGTCAGTGACAACACAACACCACAGACTGCAACACAATCACTCCCTGTCTCGAGTACAGCAGCCGCCGCATGCGAGCAGGTCTTGACCATGCCGTTGCTGTCACACAGATTCACGTGCTCAAGCTACATCATCCAGCATCACCTGCAGAGTCTTGCTCCACTTGCTCAGCTGATATGACACCTCCACCTCTGGGCTGGCACCGCCAGTGATGAGGAACCGCTTCTGCACCAAACACCTGATCACACACAGCGCATCATGCAGAGATCGCTCTGCCTCCTCGAGCACCAGCTTATTGCTGCCACGGAGCAGGACTGTAGCTGTGCGGCCCTGGTTGAGGATGCCTGACACCTTCACAACCTTGCCCTTGCCGCACTGCGAGACAACCAACCATCATCAACATCTTGCTAATCATCTCATGTGTTACATACTTCAAGCATTGATACCCTGGGATCTACCTCCTATGCATGACCTGCCATTGCTGATGGCTTTAATTAGGGACTGTGCAGGACAACAGACGTACAACATAAGCTCAGCAAGATCACAAGGCTGCCGTACCTCTACTTCTTCTACCAAGTCGGCACTTCCAAGTTTCTCTGGTCTCATGTGGTCTATGTGTGCGATGGGCAAGCAGCCAAGGGTTTTGCTGATGAACTCAATGTCCTCACGCTCTATGTCACGTATCACCATGATCTTGGCCTTGGCCTGGAGGCAGTTGAAGTCGATACCTGTCATGTACTTGTGTTGGGTGCATGGAGCTCAACATGAATTGCAATCCTACTTCTTATATGCAAGTTGATGCAAGCGCAGCTGCTGCTGCAAGGCGATGCCAACCTTGAGCTGGCCATGAGCACTGGGATCAACAACTGTCTTACCAGATAATGCAAACTGAGGTCTGTGACTGCGTCTCTCAGGATACTTTTCTGGATTAACAAGACATTGCAGCCAGTGGCCTTGATCTTCTTGACCATGCTGAGAATGTGATTGCGCTCCTCCTTGTACACACGATCCATCTGCCAGGACATACCAGAACAGCAGAGCACTTGGGAAAGTGCAGATGGTGCCCTTGAAAGCCAACATCCTCTGAGTACTGTTATGTGCTCATTGGTAGCTGCTTACGCAAGGGAGCATTGCATGTGATAAACAATGTGCAGCAGGTGCGGCATCCACAGCTGTTGCTCTGCAGGCATCAGGGTTCCCACAACAAAGCTCATGCAGGTTGGACAACAGCCACGAGAGTCGGGGATCTAACATTTTTCACCTGTGCATAGTCACTGATGATCACGTTGTTCTCTAGGTCTGCTTTGGGCGGTGAGAGGTGGAACTGGATCAAACCGATCTTGGCTTTTTCCACTCGTGTTGGGCCTCCTGCTGCTTTGGCTGCCTGCAAGAGGAAACAGGCAGGGCAGGGACAGACATGAGTAACCATACTAGTCCTTGTTCAACTTAGTCTACAAGTCTGCCGCATCAGTGTGTGCTCACCAGAGATATGTCAGGCAACTCCCTGGTAAGCAAAAGAGCCAGCAGCTGCTCTGAGACACCCTGCAGGAGCAGGGCGTGGACATACCTTCTGATCAAATACACAACCTGTGACAAGCTCACTGTCATCGATGGTGCCGCCAACCTTGCAGACGACGCGAATGTCGCGCAAGTCCAGCCTGTCCAGCAGCAGAAAACAGAGTTCGATGCATCAAAAACTGCCTCAAAGCTGCATGCTGCACTGTTACTGGCAACACTGGCCCTCACGATTGATGATCAGGCATGTGCCATCCCATCCCAAACAGCACATCGAACAAACTGAAGATGTCAAACAGTGGGGTGCAGCACCTGTGTTTATATCATGTCGACAGGCTGCCAAACTGCTGCACTTGCTGCGTTGAGCCGCAATTATACGCAAGGTATCTGCTTGAGGCAGTATCTGTGATAGTACCCAGGCATGACTCACAGTTCTGGTCTCTGTGGGTCCATTACACGCAGCACTGCCTCGACAGCCATGGGCGACATGAATGAAGAGTGCTGTGACACAACTTTGCTGCTGAGTGACCTGCAGGACAGCAGGCAAGCACACCAAAAACTGGCACCATTCTCTGACCAAGGAAGATGAGCTTGGAGGTGACCAAGAAACATCCATTCCACACATTGTACCCATCCTGTTGACTGCTTGAGCCCATTGATTGCACATTCTGCTCCTGCCGCATGTCCGCAGGTCTCAAGAGGGCAGCCGCTGAATGTTGTGCAGTTATGCAAGTTGCAACAATGCGGGTTACACCTTCCTGCTGCTGTGACGGTAGTGCTGCTGCTGGTGTGCTGATGAGGCTGCTTACGTATTTGCTGCGCGAACCAGGGACTCCTTGTCTTCTAGATTGACAGGTATCGCCACAGACTCGAGAATCTGCAGGAGCCAGACATCCAAGCAGAATGCAGCATACAGCGCATGTGAGATAGGACAGAACAGGCTGCATCACTGAGACTCGCTCATTTGCTGTACACCATACGGAACCCTATGGCTATAGCGCTTATAAGTCCAAGTACGACAGAGTGCCGCAAAAGCTGCACTTACTGTGGTCACCCGACCATTGGCCAATTTCTGAGGTGCACCCGTGAAAGCAAAGACATGGCCAACACACGTCTTGCGTGTCTTGTGCTGCTCACCTCACAAGCTTTGTTTGCTGCCAGATTGAAGCTGTCGCTGACAACTGTGGGGTGAATTCCCTTTTCTAGCAGCTCCTGGCACTTTTTGAGTAGTGCTCCACAAATCACCACCACAGAGGTCGTACCGTCGCCCGCTACAACATCCTGTAGCATCATGCAGCACACCAAAGCTTCAGCACAGGCTGACATAGTTCAGAGTAGCCCCATTGAAAGCCTTTGGGTCGAATGAGGCACTAGCACTGAGCAGTTCTGTTGTGTTGTCGATGGCCAATCATCATTTTAGCTGACTGAGCAGTAACAGCAGAGAGACGTTGGACACTGCAGACATGATGAACCAGTTGCTGTTCATGTTGACCTGAGATCTACTCTTTAAAGGCCGTGAAGAGGCCCACATGTGTGGAACACACCTGTGACTTTGCTAGTTCTACCAGCATCTTGGCTGCAGGGTGAGTAACGGTCATTTTATTCAAAATAGTTGCCCCGTCGTTGGTTATAATCACCTCACCGCCGGCTGCAGCCACCTACGAAGGAGGCGAAGCAGTATGTGTGTGATGGCGGGCAACTTATGTTGCACGACATACCATCTTGTCCATTCCTCGTGGCCCTAAGCTGGTCCTGACCGCATCAGCTACTGCTTTAGCTGCTTCGATGTTGGCTTGCCGCACATCTCTCTTTTTAGTAGTGTCCCTGAACAACATTTCAAATAAGTAGCCTGCTCAAGGTGATGCCAGCAGACTACGCATCAGAAGCTTCGCACCTAAAGGTTTCATTCTTGGCCTTTGGTTGTGCCATTGAGATACAAGAAAGCAGTATCTCGGCGCTGTGCTGCTGCTTTGCGCTTCAGGCGCAGTAAGTAGAGAAAGGCGCGTACAATGATCGCAGCCTGCTCACGAGCTGCAAGCTCGCCTTTGATTCACTTACAGAAAGGCACTGCTACGTTCATACTTCAATGATTCTCATGTACAATCTGCAGCTATTCCCATAGACATCACTACGAGCAGTGCAAGGGATCGGTCGTAACACGCAACCAGCGGGCACTTGGCATTCAAACATGCCCAGTCACATCTGCGTCCTGAATAATCGAGCATTGGCACTTTGACCAACCGGTGGATACATTTCCTGCTGTTTGTGATCAATAATGTATGACTATGCACTGCCCATGGACTGCCTACTAGGCTGGTGAAAGTTGCACTGAAATCGACTATCTGGGCTATGGGAAAGGTCGCAAGACGCGGATGCAATGGGATACTCATATACAACTTGATACCAGCACAAACACGTCGACATGGTCAAGGTACCAGAGTATCATACTTGAGTTTACTTCTGCTCCTGCAGTACCAGAATTGCAAGGATGAGCCTCCCTTGTGTGTTACTCATTGTTCCACAACGTATGTAGTGTACTTTGTCGAGCTGGTTAGTAAGCTCCCCAACAGCGAGTCCTGCAGCAGGGGTTGGCAGGAAATCATTTCCAAGTTGGGTGCACAACCTGCAACAGGGCAGTCGTACATCTTGCTGCAAAGTCAGCCCTTGGTTTGCTGGTGTAACTCAACTTGAGAGCTGGTGGTTCGGTTGCAGTCCATGCTGCAACATACGCGGAAATTTGT
>JARWLF010000931.1:0-15947 GCA_029853055.1 Scenedesmus sp. KT-U | reverse complement strand
ACGAATCCCGAATCCCCAATCCCGAATCCCAAGCGAACGCTAGTTCGCTTTGTGAATCGCCCGCTTGTCCACCGCCAGCGCCGCCTCGTGCACGGCTTCGGACAGGGTGGGGTGGGCATGGCAGATGCGGGCGAGGTCTTCGGCGCTGCCCTTGAACTCCATGGCGACCACGCCCTCGTGCACCAGCTCGCTGACGTTGGCGCCGCAGAGGTGCATGCCGAGGATGCGGTCGGTTTCGGCGTGGGCGATCACCTTGACCATGCCGGCGGTTTCGTTCATCGCCACGGCGCGGCCGATGGCGGCGAAGGGGAAGGTGCCGACCTTGTAGGGCACGCCGGCGTCCTTCAGCTCCTTCTCGGTCTTGCCGACCCAGGCGATTTCCGGCTCGGTGTAGATCACCCACGGCACGGTGTTGAAGTCCACGTGGCCGGGCAGGCCGGCGATCATCTCGGCCACGGCGATGCCTTCCTCGCTGGCCTTGTGGGCGAGCATGGGGCCGCGCACGCAGTCGCCGATCGCCCAGACGCCGTCGACGCCGGTGTGGCAGTGGTCGTCGACCTGCACCATGCCGCGCTCGGTCAGTTTGACGCCGCAGTCCTCGGACAGCAGGCCGGCAGTGGCGGCACGACGGCCAACGGCGACCAGAAGCTTGTCGACCACGAGCTGGTGGTCCGCCTTGCCGTCGTTGTAGGTCAGGTGCACTTCGCCCTTCTTGACCTCGGCCTTGGACACCTTGCAGCCCGTCTTGATGTCGAGACCCTGCTTCTTGAACTCGCGAAGCGCGACCTTGGCGATGTCGGCATCGACGGCCGCGAGGAAGTCGGGCAGGGCTTCCAGCACCGTGACTTCGGCGCCCAGGCGCTTCCACACGCTGCCCATCTCCAGGCCGATCACGCCGGCGCCGATCACGCCCAGGCGCTTCGGGGTGTCCTCGAAATCGAGCACGCCGATGTTGTCGACGATGTGCTTGCCGTCGAACTTGGCAAACGGCAGTTCGATCGAGGTCGAGCCCGCGGCGAGGATGACGTTGGTGGCCTTGAGTTCGACATCGTTGCCGTCGTGCGCCTTGACCTTGACCACGTTGCCGGCGTGCAGGGTGCCGAAGCCGTGGAAGGCGGTGACCTTGTTGGCCTTGAACAGGCTGGCGACGCCGCCGTTGAACTGTTTGACGATCTTGTCCTTGCGGCCAACCATCGTCTTGACGTCGATCTTCGCGTTGTCGGCCGTGATGCCGTGGTCCGCGAACATGTGGGTCAGGTTATGGAACTGGCGCGAGGAATCGAGCATCGCCTTGGACGGGATGCAGCCCACGTTCAAGCAGGTGCCGCCAAGCGCGAGCTTGCCGTCGGCCTTGCCCTTGAACGCATCGACGCAGGCGACCTTCATGCCCAGCTGCGCGGCGCGGATCGCGGCCACGTAACCACCGGGGCCACCGCCGATGACGACGACATCGAATTGCTGCTGCTCGCTCATTTCAATCGCTCACTTGGGATTCGGGATTGGGGATTCGGGATTCGCTACAAGCAGGTTTGCGCAAGGTTGAAGCCTGCGGGTTCTGCCTTCACTGCGATTCGGTTGGGGACCGCGCGCTCTTGCGAATCCCCAATCCCGAATCCCGAATCCCGTCGGATGCTGCTGGGCCTCACAGGCCCAGCAGCATCCGATGCGGATTCTCCAGCTGGTTCTTGATGTCGACCAGGAACAGCACCGCGTCCTTGCCGTCGATGATGCGGTGGTCGTAAGAGAGCGCGATGTACATCATCGGCGCGATCACCACCTGGCCGTTCTCGGCGATCGGCCGCTCCTTGATGGCGTGCATGCCCAGGATGGCCGACTGCGGCGGGTTGACGATCGGCGTGCTCATCAGCGAGCCGAAGGTGCCGCCGTTGGTGATGGTGAAGGTGCCGCCCTGCAGGTCTTCCAGGCCGAGCTTGCCGTCGCGCGCCTTCTTGGCGTAGCCGGCAATCGCGGCCTCGACGTCGGCAAAGCCCATCGTCTCGACGTTGCGCAGCACCGGGGTGACCAGTCCCTTGTCGGTGGCGACCGCGACAGAAATGTCGGCGTAGCCGTGATAGATGATGTCGCTGCCGTCCACCGAGGCGTTGATGATCGGGTGGCGCTGCAGCGCATTCGCCGCGGCCTTGGCGAAGAAGCTCATGAAGCCGAGCTTGATGCCGTGGGTCTTCTCGAAGCTCTCGCCCATGGACTTGCGCATCTTCATGACCTGGCCCAGGTTGACCTCGTTGAACGAGGTCAGCATGGCGATCGAGTTCTTCGACTGCATCAGGCGCTCGGCAATGCGGGTGCGGATGCGGGTCATGGCCACGCGCTGCTCGGGGCGTGCGCCGCCGGCAGCCGACACGCCGGCCTTGTTCAGGTGGTTGACCAGGTCTTCCTTGGTGACGCGGCCGCCGCGGCCGGTGGCTTCCACATCCTTCGGATCGATGCCTTCCTGGGTCGCCACGCGGCGACCGGCCGGCGACAGGTCGCTGACGTCGGCGCTCTTCGTGGCCGGCTTGGACTCGGCCTTCTCGGTCTTCTCGGCCTTCGGGGCCTCGGCCTTGGCTTCGGTCTTCTTGTCGTCCGACTTGGCCGGGGCGGCGGCTGCGCCTTCCTCGATGATGGCGATCACCTGCTGGCTGGTGACGGTGTCGCCGGCCTCGAACTTGATTTCCTTGAGCACGCCGTCAGCGGTGGCCGGCACTTCCAGCACGACCTTGTCGGTTTCCAGGTCCACCAGGTTTTCATCGCGCTTGACGGCGTCGCCGGCTTTCTTGTGCCAGGTGGCGATGACGGCGTCGCTGACCGATTCCGGCAGCACGGGGACTTTGACTTCGATGCTCATGGCGGATCCTTGAGGCGAATGCGTGGGTGTCGATGCAGGTGACGCGAAAGAAGGTGGCGAAGCTTACTCGGGCAGGTGCTCGTCGCCGCCCAGCTTGCCGACGAGCGCGTCCTCGACCAGCTTGGCCTGCTCCTTGGCGTGGGTGGCGTAGTGGCCGCAGGCCGGTGCGGCCGAGCGCGATCGGCCGGCGTAGCTCAGGCTCTGGCCGGACTGCATGCAGAAGCGCAGGTGGTGCTGGATCTGGTACCAGGCGCCCTGGTTCTGCGGCTCTTCCTGGCACCAGATGACGTCCTTGGCCTTGCCGAAGCGCTTCAGCTCGTTGGTGAGCAGTTCGCGCGGGAAGGGGTAGAGCTGCTCGACGCGGACGATGGCGACGTCCTTCAGGCCGCGCTTTTCGTGCTCTTCCAGCAGGTCGTAGTAGACCTTGCCGGAGCAGACCACCACGCGCTTGGCCTTCTTGGCGTCGACCAGGCTGTCGGGGATCAGGTTCTGGAAGCCACCAGAGGCGAGGTCTTCCAGCGTCGACACCGACAGCTTGTGGCGCAGCATGGACTTGGGCGTCATCACCACCAGCGGCTTGCGCGCGCGGCGCTTCATCTGGCGGCGGATCATGTGGAACATCTGCGCCGGCGTGGTCGGCGCGCAGACCTGGATGTTGTTGAGCGCACACAGCTGCAGGAAGCGCTCCAGCCGCGCCGAGCTGTGCTCGGGGCCCTGGCCTTCATAGCCATGCGGCAGGAACAGCGCCAGGCCGCAGAGGCGGCCCCACTTGGCCTCGCCGGAGCTGATGAACTGGTCGATCACCACCTGGGCGCCGTTGGCGAAGTCGCCGAACTGGCCTTCCCAGATCACCAGGGTGGTGGGGTCGGCGGTGGCGTAGCCGTACTCGAAGGCCATCACCGCCTCCTCGCTGAGCAGCGAGTCGATGATGGTGACGTGCTGGGGGTCCTTGGCCAGCGCCCGCAGCGGCAGCACGGTCTCGCCGGTGTTCTGGTCGTGCAGGGCGGCGTGGCGGTGGAAGAAGGTGCCGCGGTTCGCATCCTGGCCCACCAGGCGCAGCTTGTAGCCCTCTTCCAGCAGGGTGGCGTAGGCGAGGTTCTCGGCGAATCCCCAGTCCATGGGCAGCTCGCCGGCCACCATCTTCAGGCGGTCCTCGTAGATCTTGGCCACGCGCGGATGCAGCTTGAGGCCGTCCGGCAGGGTGTTGATCTGCTTGGCGAGCTTGTCGAGCGTCTTGCGCAGCACGCCGGTCTCGGCCGGGTCCGACAGTTCGCCGTTGATGTAGGGCGTCCAGTCGGTGGCGAACTTGTCGACCACGCCTGCGGCCAGCTCGACCGCATTGCCGTTGTTGTCCAGCAGGTCGCGGTAGGCATCGGCCATGGCCTTGGCCTCGTCGGCGCCGATCACGCCGTCGGACAGCAGGGCATCGGCGTACAGCTCGCGGGTGCTCTTGCGGCTGCGGATGTTCTTGTACATCAGCGGCTGGGTGGCGGCCGGCTCATCCGCTTCATTATGGCCGTGGCGGCGGTAGCAGATCAGGTCGATCACCACGTCCTTCTTGAAGCGCTGGCGGAAGTCGAAGGCCAGCTGGGTACAGAACAGCACCGCTTCCGGATCATCGCCGTTCACGTGCAGGATCGGCGCGCCGACCATCTTCGCCACGTCGGTGCAGTACAGGGTGGAGCGGGCGTCGTCGATGCGGTGGGTGGTGAAACCCACCTGGTTGTTGATCACCAGGTGCACGGTGCCGCCGACGGCGAAGCCGCGCGCCTGCGACATCTGCAGCAGCTCCATCACCACGCCCTGGCCGGCAAAGGCGGCGTCACCGTGGATCAGCACCGGGATGACCTGGCTGCGCTCGCTGTCGCCGCGACGGGCCTGCCGCGCGCGCACGCTGCCGGCTACGACGGGGTCGATGATTTCCAGATGCGAGGGGTTGAAGCCCAGGGTCAGGTGCACCGAGCTGTCGCCGGTGCGCACGTCCGAGGAGAAACCCATGTGGTACTTGACGTCGCCCGAGCGGGTGGCGTCGACCGGGCCCTCGTGCTTGCCCTCGAATTCGGCGAACAGCTGGTGCGGCGGCTTGCCCAGCGTGTTGATCAGCACGTTCAGGCGGCCGCGGTGGGCCATGCCGATCACGATCTCGCGCACCTGCGCGGCGCCGGAACGGTGCACCAGCTCGTCCATGGCCGGGATCAGGCTCTCGCCGCCCTCCAGCGAGAAGCGCTTCTGGCCGACGTACTTGGTGTGCAGGTAGCGCTCCAGCCCCTCGGCCTGGGTCAGCTTTTCCAGCACGCGCTTGCGGCGCTCGGGGGGGAACTGGAAGTTGTCGCCGACGGCCTCGAGCCGCTCGTAGACCCAGCGACGCTGCTCGGCCTCGGCGATGTGCATGAACTCCGCGCCGATCGAGCCGCAGTAGGTGGCCTTCAGATGCGCCAGCAGGTCGGCCAGCTTCATCCGGGCCGGGCCGGACGGCATGCCGGTGTTGAACTCGGTGTTGAGGTCGTCCTTGGACAGGCCGTGGAAGGGCAGGTCCAGGTCCGGCGCTGCCTGCTTGGCGGCCATGCCCAGCGGATCGAGGTTGGCGCCCAGGTGGCCGCGCGAGCGGTAGGCCGTCACCAGCTTGAGCACGGCGCCCTGCTTCTGCGCGTCGCCATCGGCGGCCACAACAATGCCGCGGCCGGCTTCGCGGGCCGCGCGCATGATGTCGGCCATCACCAGCGAGTGCGGCACATCGCCGGATTCGCGGCCCTTGAGCTCATCGAAGTACTTGCGCCATTCGGCGGACACCGCGGCCGGATCGGCCAGCCAGGCCTCGTAGAGGTCTTCGACGAAGGCGGCGTTGCCGCCGGCGATATGGGAGGACTGGCGGAACTGCTTGATCAGGCTGCTCACGATGACCTTGCCGGTGTGCGCGATGGGAGGGCGGGGCGCTCGGGCGATGCCTCGGCGAGAAGCTTGCGGGCCGCCGGGCGCCTTGGGAGACGCAAAAGTATAAACCGGGTTAAACGCCGCCCAGACGGATACCTTCGTCTGAAAGGCGCCGGCGGCATACGGGGTTCAGCTTGCAGGGCCTGTGCCGGGGCCGGTTGCGCGGCGCTGTCAGTGTTCGGTCCAGGCCGCGGGGCGGCGCTCGAAGAAGGCCTTCAGCCCCTCCTGGCCTTCCGGCGACACCCGCAGCGCTGCGATCAGGTCGGCGTTGGATTCGTCGATGGCCCGGCGCTGCTTGCCGTCCGGGTGCTGGATGCGCTGCACCAGGCGCTTGGCTTCGCGCAGGGCGACCGGCCCGGCCGCGGCCAGCAGTTCGAGCTCGGCATCCACGGCCCCGTCCAGCCCGGCGGCCGGCACCACCGCGTGCACCAGGCCGATACGCGCGGCCTCGGCGGCGCCGAACACCTGGGCGGTCAGGAACAGGCGACGCGCGTGGCGGGCACCGATGGCGTCGATCACATAGGGCGAAATAACCGCCGGCACCAGGCCCAGGCGGGTTTCGGTGAGGCCAAAGCGGGCGTCCTCGCTGGCGATGGCGATGTCGCAGCAGGCCACCAGGCCGACCCCGCCCCCCAGCGCCGGGCCGTTGACGCGGGCGATGGTGGGCTTGTCGAGGCCGTTCAAGACCCGCATCAGCTTGGCCAGCTGGCGCGCGTCCTTGCGGTTCTCCTTCTCGGAGGCCTCGGCCATGCGCTTCATCCAGCCGAGGTCGGCGCCGGCGGAAAAGCTCTTGCCGGCGCCGGTCAGCACCACCGCGCGCACCGCCGGGTCGGACTCGACCGCGCGCAGGGCGTCGATGAGTTCGTCGATCAGCAGGTCGTCAAACGCGTTGTGGATCTTGGGGCGGTCGAGCGTGAGCGTGGCCACGCCGGCCACGGTGCGCACGTTCAAGGGGGATTCGCTGGCCATGGGGGTTCCTCGTGAGGGCAGGGCAGGCACGCTGCCCGCGCCCGGTTACATGCGGAAGACGCCGTAGCGCGGCGGCTCGATCGGGGCGTTGAGGCTGGCGGCAAGGCCCAGGCCCAGCACGCGGCGGGTGTCGGCAGGGTCGATCACGCCGTCGTCCCAGAGGCGCGCGGTGGCGTAGTAGGGGTGGCCCTGGCGCTCGTACTGGTCGCGGATCGGCGCCTTGAAGGCCTCCTCGTCCTCGGCGCTCCACTGCTTGCCGGCGGCCTCCAGGCCATCGCGGCGCACGGTGGCCAGCACGCTGGCCGCCTGCTCGCCGCCCATCACCGAGATGCGCGCATTCGGCCAGGTCCAGAGGAAGCGGGCGCCGTAGGCGCGGCCGCACATGGCGTAGTTGCCGGCGCCGAAGCTGCCGCCGATGACGATGGTGAACTTCGGCACCGACGAGCAGGCCACCGCGGTGACCATCTTGGCGCCGTCCTTCGCGATGCCGGCGTTCTCGTACTTCTTGCCGACCATGAAGCCGGTGATGTTCTGCAGGAACACCAGCGGGATGCCGCGCTGGTTGCACAGTTCGATGAAGTGCGCGCCCTTGAGCGCCGACTCCGAGAACAGGATGCCGTTGTTGGCGACGATGCCGACCGGCATGCCGTAGACGTGGGCGAAGCCGCAGACCAGGGTCTTGCCATAGCGGGCCTTGAATTCCTGGAACTCTGATCCGTCGACCAGGCGCGCGATGACCTCGCGGATGTCGAAGGGCCGGCGGGTGTCGCGCGGCACCACGCCGTAGAGCTCCTCGGTGGCGTACTTGGGCTCGTTCGCCGGCTGCAGCGCGACCGGCGGCTGCTTGCTGCGGTTGAGGTGCTTGAGGATGTCGCGAGCGATCTGCAGGGCGTGGCGGTCGTTCTCTGCGAAGTGGTCGGCCACGCCGGAGACGCTGGTGTGCACTTCGGCGCCGCCCAGCGATTCGGCATCGACGACTTCGCCCGTGGCCGCCTTCACCAGCGGCGGGCCGCCGAGGAAGATCGTGCCCTGCTCCTTGACGATGATCGACTCGTCGCACATCGCCGGCACGTAGGCGCCACCGGCCGTGCAGCTGCCCATCACCACCGCGATCTGCGGGATGTTTTCGGCCGAGAGTCGGGCCTGGTTGTAGAAGATCCGGCCGAAGTGCTCCTTGTCCGGAAAGACCTCGTCCTGCAGCGGCAGGAAAGCGCCGCCGGAGTCCACCAGGTAGACGCAGGGCAGGCGGTTCTCGCGGGCGATCTCCTGCGCGCGCAGATGCTTCTTAACCGTCATCGGGAAGTAGGTGCCGCCCTTCACCGTGGCGTCGTTGGCCAGCACCATGACTTCACCGCCGTGCACTCGACCAATGCCTGCGACGAGACCGGCGCCGGGCGCCTGGTCCTCGTACATGCCGTGCGCGGCCTGCGGGGCGATTTCGAGGAAGGGCGAGCCGGGGTCGAGCAGGGCATCCACGCGCTCGCGAGGCAGCAGCTTGCCGCGCGCGACGTGCTTCTCGCGGGCTTTGTCGCCGCCGCCGAGCGCGACGCGATCGAGCTGGGCGCGCAGGTCGGCGACCAGAGCCTTCAGGTGGGCGGCGTTGTCCGCGAACTCGGGCGAGCGCGGATCGATCTGGGAGTGCAGGACGGGCATCGGGGGCGAAGATCCTGGGCGTTCCGCTGGACATCGCGGAAGCGTTGCGGGTGCGGCGGCAATGGCTGCCGGCAAAGCGGGACGCCCGGCGCGCGGCCGGGCGTCGTGTCAGCTTCAGACCAGTTCGACGGCCAGCGCGGTGGCCTCGCCGCCACCGATGCACAGGCTGGCGATGCCGCGCTTGAGTCCACGGGCCTTGAGCGCGTGGATCAGGGTGACCACGACGCGCGCGCCGGAGGCGCCGATCGGGTGGCCCAGCGCGCAGGCGCCGCCGTTGACGTTGACCTTCTCGTGCGGGATCGACAGGTCGGCCATGGCGGCCATGGTGACCACCGCGAAGGCCTCATTGATCTCGAACAGATCAACATCGGCGACCGTCCAGCCCAGCTGCTTCATCAGCTTGTCCATCGCGCCGACCGGGGCGGTGGTGAACCACTCCGGCGCCTGAGAATGGGTGGCGTGGCCGACGATGCGCGCGATCGGCGCCGCACCCGCGGCCTTGGCGGCCTCCTCGCCCATCAGCACCAGCGCAGCCGCGCCGTCGCTGATCTTCGACGCGCTGGCAGCGGTGATCGTGCCGTTTTCCTTGCGGAAGGCCGCGCGCAGGCCGGGGATCTTGGACACGTCGCAGCGCGCGGGCTCTTCATCGCTGTCGATCTGAACCTCGCCCTTGCGGCCGGCCACGGTGACCGCGGCGATCTCGTCCTTGAAGCTGCCCGCCGCCTGCGCCGCCATCGCGCGGTTCACCGATTCGATGGCGAAGGCGTCCTGGGCCTCGCGGGTAAACGTGTACTTGTCGGCGCAGGCCTCGCCGAACACACCCATGGCCTGGCCCTTGTACGGATCCGTCAGGCCGTCCCAGGCCATGTGGTCGACCAGCTTGCCGTCGCCGTAGCGGATGCCGGCGCGGGCGGCGACCATGTGCGGTGCATTGGTCATCGACTCCATGCCGCCGGACACCACGACCGAAGCCGAACCGGCCTTGATCAGGTCGTGGCCCAGCATGATCGCCTTCATGCCCGAGCCGCAGACCTTGTTGATGGTGGTGGCGCCGGCCGACAGCGGCAGGCCGGCGGCGATCGAGGCCTGACGGGCAGGCGCCTGCCCGAGGTTGGCCGGCAGCACGCAGCCCATGATCACTTCGGAGACGGCATCCCCGGCCACACCGGCCTGGGCCAGCGCGGCGGAGATCGCGGCTGCGCCCAGCGTCGGCGTGGGCACGCCGGTGAACTGGCCCTGGAACGAACCGATGGCCGTGCGCTTGGCGCCGACGATCACGACGGAATTCGACATGGGGATCTCCTGGGAAGGTTGCGCCAGCAGGACGCCGACGCAAAGCCCCCGGATTATCAACCCTCGCGCGGCCTAGGCCAACTGCACACGGCGGCGTATGGAGCGCCGGCTGATAGGCCGCCGATCAGCGCGGAGTCGTCTCGGGCAGAGGCCAGAACGCCGCCGCCACCAGCGCCAGCGCCGCCAGCGCCATCAGCACGCTGCCAATAAACAGCCCGACAAACCAAAGCAGCAGCACGGTGTCTGCCGCCATCCAGACCGCCAGCACGATCCGCAGCCCACGCCCGAACAGCGCCGGCGTCACCGCGCAGCCCGCACACAGCAGCGCCGCCACGCCGAGATGCACCGCATACAGCAGCCACGCGCCGCGCAGCACGTCGAAGCTGGGCAGGCGCCGCTCCATCGAGAGCGCAGCCAGCGCCTGCAGCCCATCGTCGAGCCCGGCGTAGGCGAGCATGTGCATGAGCGACTGCGCCAGCAGCAGCACAGCGGCCAGCGCCAGCAGCCAGATGTCGGGGTGTAGGCGGATCGAGCGGGTGAGCTGGGTCATGGCGGGGCCTTGGGAGCGCAGTCAGGGCCCCAGCTTAACGCTGACCCGCTTGCGGCTGGCACCGGGGACCAGCGATTCCAAGCCCGAAACGGGCCGCATCGGCCGGCCACAGGCCTCGTGCAGTAGAGCCGCCCCGCCCGTTTGCGTGAGGCTACTTGCCGTACTCGATGCTGAGCTCGATGTCCCCGGTGAGCTGGAAGACCTCGTGGAACACCCTGCCCGCGATCTCGGCCCCCTGTCGCGCGGCTCCCGGAAGCGCGACATCCCATCCGCTCCATTCGGCGACGACCGTTCCGCCGGGCTTGTCGAACGCTGGAAACGTCTGAAGAGGAAAGCCGTACTCCCCCAGCAGCGATCCAGCTCGGCTCTGTTCAGAGGCCGAGAGCGCCTTCATCGGGAGGTCGAAGATCAACTCACCCTTGTCAAAGGAGATCTGGACAAACTTTCGTGTCTTCTTGTCATCGAAAATCAGGAAGCTCTCTTCAACGCCCTGGTCAACGAATTCTTGGAGATTGAGAAAGAGTTGTGGGGAAACCTCAGCAGCTGCGGGCGTTGGGGATCGGCTGAGCCAGGAGCCACAACCTAAGGTGGATTTCAAACTTGATCCGGGGGTTGCGTTTGAAAGCCGAGGGCGCCCAACTAAATGCCCGTCTCAGAAAAACAGAATGGCTGGGAGAAAACGACTCGACCATCCATTTTCTCCAGGGCGCAAACCGCGTAGTCAAGCTGGATCCTGAGGCGGGAGAGGTATGGGATGACGGGTGGCATTGTTGAGGCGGGGCGACCTGCTCTTGAAATAATAAAGAGATTTGCTCGCTGTACGTCATTGTCAACCACCACCTCAATAGCGAAGAACCCACCGTCCGCATAAATGGAGCGTAGCGACCTCGAATCGGAACCGAACTCCGAAAAGAACGAATCATCGAACGCGAAGCGCTCGGCTTGGACGCTTGGCTCCGTCATCATGCCAAGTACCGCCGCCCTGTCGTTCCCGGCCAAAGCATCAAGGAATCGAGTCGAGAACTCCTCAAAACTTTGTGCACCGTCGGAAAGGCCTGGAAGGAGCAACGAAACGGCGAGGAGGAGCTTGGCGGTCACAGTCATGGGGTGCACGTTCCGGTGAGGACGCCCAGCTGGTGTTTCATCGGGTCAACTGGAGCCGTCTGGGTTGTTGCGGGGTTCAAAAGTGACCCGGGTCGATAGGTATAGTGAAGGTGTGGGGCGGTTCCAACCCCACTACCGTCAGAGATTCCAATTTGTTGCCCACTTGTGACGGGGCTTCCAACAGCTAATCCTGCGATAGCGCCAACGTGAGCATACCCTGAAATACTGCCGTCCAAGTTACTCACCAGTATCTGGTTCCCACCAGTTGGACTGTTGGTTATTGCTCTTACGGTGCCTGCTTGCGTGGAGTAGATCGGAGTGTTTAAGTACGCTCTGATATCCGTCCCATTGTGAGGTGAGATCAGCCCGGTTACCGGGTGGACTCGATTCATGTCAAAGGCGCTTGTGACCACTTGGAAGTCTGAGGGCCACGATATCGGGCCACGAACCGCGGTGGTTAACCATCGATCAACGGCATTGACTGCAGGGCTGGCTACACAATTTGGAATCCCCTGAAGACCAAGGGGATCCAGAACCATCGTAGGGCCTGCGTTTGCGTATTCCGAGAGGTTGAGCCCGCCGACTATGCCCAGAGGGTCCTGTTGCAAATAGCGCCCCGCGCTTGGCTCAAAGGTGCGAAATCGGTTGTAGTAGAGCCCCGTCTCCCCATCCTCCCACTGCCCCTGAAACCGGATCGGCTGGTCGGTTTCCCCCAGTTCTTCTCTCACGGCGCCCCAGTCGTCATTGCGGGCGCGCCAGAGCTCGCGGCCCTGGGTGTCGGTCATGCGCAGCGGGGTGCCGAGGTGGTCGGTATGGAAGAACTGGATATGCTGGGGGCGAGTTCCTGGGGCAGGGGCTGCGGGCTGTTCTGCAGCAGCTCGCGCAGGGCCTGCAGGTCGCTGTGGTCGAGGGCCGTATCCGCATCCTCACTGCCTGCGCTCCCGGTGTGTGCGCCGCGCGCCTGCTCCACGCGCAGCAGGGGCACGAAGCTGCCGGGTTCGTAGACCACGGTGCGCAGGCGGCTGTCGGTCTCTTCGGCCACGAGGCGGTCACCGTCCCAGCCGTAGCGGGTGGTCTGGGTTGTGCCGTTGCGGCTCACGTCCTTGCGGATGCGCCGTGAGAGGGCGTCGTAGGTGTAACGGGCCTCGAGCTGGCTGCCATCGGCGCAGCGGCGCTGCACGCGGGTCAGCCGATGGCGGGCGTCGTAGTGCAGCCGCATGTGCTCTCCGTCTGCGCCGATGCGTTCGATCAGGTTGCCGGCCGCATCGTAACGGTACTGATGCTTCTCGTCGAAGAGCACGCGGTTGTCCGGCCAGCGCTCGACGCTGCCGCCGCTGCTGCCGTCGATTTCGCCCAGCAGGTTGAAGCGGGGGTCGCGCAGGCGCGCCTGCACGACTTCGGCCCAGTCCTGGCCGGGGGCGACAGCCGTGGCTGCCGTGGGCAGACGATTGCCGGCGGGGTCGAAGCGGTAGTCGAAGCGCTCCTCCCCGTGCCGACTGCCGATCAATCGCCCCACAGGGTCGTAGGCGTAACGGATGGCCCCGTGCGCGCCATCGTCGATGTCGGTGAGCCGGCCCAGCGCATCGAAGCGGTACTCGCGCTGCCAACGCTCGCCGTGCTCGGTGCTGAGCTGCTGCCGCACGGGTCGGCCCAGCGGGTCGTAGTCGCGGGTGGCGGTGAACGCACTGCGGCGGGTGGCGCCCTCCAGCAGCCAGGCGTGGCGGGCGGTTTCGCGGTGCAGCGGGTCGCGCTCGAACTCGAGGGTGAGCGCGCCGAGGCTGAGGCCCTGCAGGTGGCCGGGTCCGTAGTAGCGCCAGTCGAGCGCGGGCAGCTCGCCATAGTGGCTGGCCAGACAGCGGTCTTCGCCGTGGCAATGGCGTACGCGGTAGCTCCAGCTTCCGGACTGCTGCTGGAGTTCGCCGACTCTGCGGCCAGCCCGGTCGTAGTCGAAGCGCACGCTGCTGGTCGGGACCAGCGGCTGTCCGGGCGCGGCCGACTGCAGCGCCAGTGCGTCGATGCTGTGTGCGGCCGCCAGCTGCGCGCTGGGGGTCCACTCCAGCGCTGGGTGCGGCCATCAAAGCCGACCTGCTCGACCATGCGATCCAGCGCGTCGTAGGCAAAGCGCGTGGTCGCGTCGTTCTCGTTGTGGAGAGCGATGAGGCGCCCTGCGGCGTCGTACTCGAAGCCCAGGCGCCGCTCGGCGGCGTCGACGCTGGTGCTGAGCTGGCTGGCGCGGTTCCAGACGTTGCGACGCAGGACTTGACCATTCTGGGTCACGCTCAGCAGCCGCCCGAGGCCGTCGTGCGCCTGTTCGATGCGTGTGCCGTCGGGCAGCTCGATGTGGGTCTGCAGGCCGCGACGGTCGTAGCGGTAGCGGCTGCGCTGGCCGAGGGCATCGCAGGCTTCGATCAGCTGGCCGTCGGCATCGTACTGCCACTGGCTGACCTGTCCACTGCAGTCCTGGTGCCGGATGAGCTGGCCGAGCCGGTTCCAGCGCAGGTGCTTGACCCCGCCATCGGCGTCGGTGTGTTCGGTGATGCGGTCGGGCAGGGCAGGATCGGTGTAGGCGAAGTGCTCCACGCGGCCGTCCGGGGTGTGCAGCTCCACCAGCCGCCCCAGCGCGTCGCGCTTGAACACGGTGCGGCCCTCGGGGCCCTCCTCGGCCAGCAGCTGCCCTGCGACGTCGAGCTCGCGATTCATGCTGCGACCGTCCGGCAGACTGAGGGCGACGGCGCGGCCCTGCGCGTCCCGACGGGTATGGCTGATCCGGCCCAGTGGGTCGGTGCTGGAAATGCGACGCCCGAACGCGTCGTAGCCGTACTCGATTCGACTGCCGTCGGCGCGCTGGTGCGCAGTCCAGCGGCGCTTCGCGCCGTGGCCACTGAACTCGTACACCTCGCGACGCCCGAGGCTGTCGACCACCTCGGTGTGATCCGCGTGATACCGGTAATGGCGGGTCAAGCCGCCTGCTTCGGCCTGTTCGATCACGCGGGCCTCGGGGCTGTCGCTTTCCCACACGTAGCGGATCTCGCGCCCACCGGGCTGGCCATGGGCGATCAGGCGATGCTGGGCATCCCAGGCGAACCGGCGCACGCGCTGTCCGCTGCGGTCCAGCACACCGACCAGATCGCCGGCCGCGCTGTACTCGTAGCGCACGCGCCAGTCCGCGCCTGCCGCCATCGGATCGAAGTCGGCGGGTAGCGGCCCCTGCGGATTGGCCAGCACGATGCCGGCAAGGCGCAGGCCGTGATCGCCCTCGCGGGCATCGGAGACCCGGGTGTAGACCAGCGCGAAGCAGCGGCCGGCGCTGTCGTGGATCTGCGAGATCACCCCCATCTCGCCCCAGACGTAGCGGGTGAGATAGCCATGGCGGCTGCACTCGCCGACGACACGCAGGCCGGCCGGCGTCGGCGCGAGGCACAGATGCACATGGCCACGGGTGAGCAGATACACCTCAGGGTCGTCCAGCCAGTGCGCAGGGCAGCCCTGCCAGCGCAGCGCGTCGCTGGCGTCCGGTGCGCGCAGCTCAGGCAGGCGCGCATCCACGGCGAACCGTCCACCGCGCTTCAGCCACAGGCCTTCGCTGGGCGAAAAGCGGCTGGCGCCGGGCGTGAGTGCGCCAAAGCGCAGGCGGCGGCCCTGGCCGTCGATCAGTACCGTTGCCTCGGCTTCGAGCTCGATCCGCAGGCCATCGCCGCTGCAGCTCCAGCCTGTGCCGAGCATGCCGACCTGCCGGTTGCTGGACACATAGCTGCGGCTGAACACGAAGGGCAGGGGCGCCGGCAGACTCAGGTCGGTCTCGCTGGGCAGCAGTTTGACGCCCAGGATGGGATTGACCGGGCAGCCCACGGCGGGCTCGCATGCAGGCGCCTCATCTGCGGCGCCTTCCTCCTCGTTGCCGATGCAAACGGTGAGCGAGCCCTTGATCACCTTGCCCCCGGTGGGGTCGGTCACGCGTGCGGCGGGCAATCCAGTCATGGTGTGCGTCCTTTCAGCAGGGCCGGTGCCCCGGGGGGACCGGCCCATCAAGTCATGAAGAATGGGGTGAGCGCTGTTGCCGTGGTTCCGCTCGGCGCTTACGGCGCGTTGAGCTTGATCTCGGGGCTCAGCACCTCGACGAGCTCAGGCGTGATGCGCACCGTGCTGGCGCCGCAACTCAGCAGGATCTCGCGGCGGCCGGTGAGCTTCAGAGTCTCGGCGCTCAGGCTGATCGACTCGCCATCAATGCTGAGCTCGCTGGGAGCCCCCGCCCCCGAGTCGCCGCTGGGCGCCTGGATGTGCATGGGCTCCAGGCCGCCGCCGCCGGCACCGCCACCACCGCCCACCTTGAGGCTGTAGCGCTCGCCCACCGTGGCGCTGAGCGCCTTGCCGACCCGGGTGCTCTGGCTCTGGCCCACCACGGTGTCCATGCGCATGCCGACATTCAGGCTGTAGGCGAGGCCGATGCTGCTCATGCGCGCCAGGCCGACGGTGTCGATGTGCGCCAGGCCCACCGACTCCTTCTTGGTCTTGCCGACCTTGATCGACCAGTTCTTGCCGATCTTGTCGCTCTCGTTCCGGCCGACCTTCTTGCTGCGGTTCTTGCCGATGGTGACGGACTCG
>JARWLF010000930.1:0-14602 GCA_029853055.1 Scenedesmus sp. KT-U | reverse complement strand
GCCGAAGTTCCAAGTTCAAGCACGTGCAGCAGTTTGCCACCGCAGTGGCAGTTTTCCCTCTGAGCAATCGTGTGGAGCACTGCACGCCTGGCAACGCTGACACAAGTAGCCCGTACATTTGGAAAGTCTGTTGCAAACGAACGATGCCTCCAAGGCAGCGGGACGGGAGCGGACGAGGTTCACCTGTGTGGTTTCCAAGGTGCTAAACGCGCTTACGGTGGGGCGGTATTGAGGATGCTGCAACCGCCCCACTGTCGACTCTCGCCGTTATGTTGGGTTACTGTGCGCTTTTCATCAGTCAGGTGGTGCGATGTACAGCTGCCGATGCTGATTGTGCTTCACTGGCATGCTGGCAGCGCAATGTGGATGATCGCAGGGTCGTGAATAAGACGTTCAGTGTATACAATAAGCAATGCTGATCGCGACATAGGTCCAGCCAAAGGTAGCAGCAAGGGGGTCTCACATAGGATAGGATCTTATGATATGTTGTGCCCCTTGGTAGCAGAGCGATTGGTGATGTTCCAGGCGTATATATCACCTAGACCATCACAAGGCCAGCAGAACCGACCATGCTTCTAGGTATGCTGTGCAAGCAGCAGCTAATACTGTCATGAGAGCTGTACAGACGTGCAGCAGCTACCAGCTGTTGGATGCAGCGCAAAGCAGCATCACAGCTGCAGAAAGCGTACAGCGCAAGGCAGATACTAGTGTCGAGTGAGCATAAGGAAGCAGCTTGGACAGGGATGGATACAGCACAGCGTATCACGTGTAGCAGTCACCAGCAGCTAGGCTAGGTCAGTGGCGAGCAAGCAACAGTCATAGCTGTTAACTTGACTAGCAAGTGCTGATAACCCTGACAACTCTGATACTGCTTCACGCAGCTCGACAGCATTGCGTAGCAGTCAACTCCACAGTAAGTGACATCTATCCAAGCCTTTCAGCTGCATACTTGAAGCCTGAGACAAGTCAAAGGTGCCAAAGCTGTACATCGCAATGCACTTTGCATGACTACAGCACGGCTAGGCATACCAACAGCACACAAGCAAGCAGATATAGCACGCGTTGCAGGTGATAAGCAACTGGTCCAGGTTCTGCTTTGCTGCATGATCCATGTTGTACAGATGTCCTGGTCAGACGCAGCAGGTGTACTACACTGGCAATGCCCCATGCGTCTTGTACTACCGTCTCGTACTACCAAGAGACAATGAAAGTATGCATAGAGAGGCTGCGGCAGCAGCTGATGGCCAATCAGCCTGTGACGGGGTGCCTGCCCGCTGCCAGATATGTGCTGCTCTTGCAACCAGCAACTTGCTGCAGCTGCTTCTTCTCTGCTGCATCATTCGCAAACAGCAGCTACCACAGTGTCAAAAGGGATGTTGAATATGCACCCAGCTGTCTGCTGTTGGCCGCTGCTGCAAGGCAGTCTCATAGCTGCAAAAGCTGTACAGCGCAAGGCACTCTGCATGAGGAAGCAGTAAAGCAAGACATCGCATTGCGCAACCAGCTAGGCATGGCTCACAGCACACCAGCAAGCAGTATGTGGTGAAAGCGTTTGCTTCTTGGACATCCAGACCCTGCTGTGTACACCACAAGCCACCACACCAGGCGAGAGGGTGAGATTGCCAGCTGCTCTAGCTGCTGCCAGCATCACTGAGTGTGTAGCGCCTGCTGAGATATGCAACAGTACTACTGCAGTGCAGTTGTTCAGCATTTGAAAGCATCAACACAGACCACCTCCTGCTTACATAGAGGCCAGTTGATGATGACAGTAGTACGGTTACGAGGTGAAGCTGGTGCGGTGATAATCTGCATCAGTTGACATGCACCAGCAAATGTATTGCAAGGCAGCAGTTGCCCCTGACGTAAGCTGCATGAGTGCTGTGACAAGCTGTCTCTGGAACATGTAACATGGGCTGTTGTACTGTGACACGCATACCATGTTGCTGCTACCAGATGTTGTGCGCCCAAGAGCTGATAAGCTGTAATCTCGATGCTGTTGAAAGTAACCTTGGCAAGTTATCATGGGTACCAGTCGGAGGGCAGACTGCTGCTGGCTGCAAGACAGCGGTGTACGTACTACTCCTCAAAGAAAGTTTGCACTGCAGACTAGCCTTGCAACAGCTGCACCTCAAACTACCCTGCAGAGTCCGGAACTACTGCTGTTGTGCACGATCGGCTAACCCACGATCGGCAGATGCGGCCTAATAGGCACAAGCCTCCCTCGATATGACTGGTGGGACGACTTCGTCGTCGACGTGTCAGCATTGATAGACAGCATCTGTGTGTGAACAGCTGAAAGCACGTATCCCGCTAATGCATGCATTCTGCGAGGGGCAAACAGGTGAAGAAGAATTGTTTGACACTTCAGCATGAATACGTGCACTTTGCCAAGGAAACGTGCCAGCGGCCACGAACTCGTGAAGCCGTGAAGGCCTTGCTCAACCTGTCGTTCTCTGCATATGCGTCACTGAGCTACACGTGCACTGAAGCACGGTATTAACGGCTCCAAGGCCATCTGCTGCGACCGCTGCGCCAGAGGTTGGGGTGCACGCGTGTGGTTCTGGCTAGACGCGCTTACGGTGGGGCGGTATATATGCCACAGTTTCATCAAATGCAAACCTAAAGAAGCCGTGGGCTGCTCTGAGTGGGCTGCTCTCAGAGGCTCTGCTAAAGCAGTGCAGACTTGGCAAGATGCTGCTGGTCTTGACAATTGACATCATCTCCAGGCGGTACAGGCTTGTAGGCAAACTGCCCTGGTGAACCACCAATGGTGAACATGGCCTGCCAGGAAAGTGCCCAGGCGGAAAGCCAAGGCAGATCTTCAAATACCAGACTGATCGTATGGACACTGCTTCATCTTGGTTACAATAAAGAACACACAACACAACGCCCATGCTGCAAACCGGGCCTGTACAGTCACAACAGCAGATACACGAACCATGCAAGCCTGCTGGCCCAACAGCTTTCTGCAATGTCCTTCCACAAGCAAAGCAAAATTGAAAGCAAGATGTACAATCGCTGTCACACATCAACTGCAGATGGCAGGCATCACTGCTGTGGTGGTGGTGGCTGCTCGTTCTGTGGTTGCGGTGATGGTGAAGGCCCGCTGCGCTTCAAGCTCAACCTGATTTTTTTGGTACCACCTTGTGATGAAGAGGGCATGCCACTGCTGGTTGCTGCTCCACTACCAGATGGCCAAACCATGCCAGCTGACAGACCACCATCTGTTGCAGCAGGATGCCCCCCACTGTACCCGGAACCATAACCACCGGATGCTGTGCCAGCTTCGAGATGCCCCCAGCTACGCTTGATTCCAGCGGCAAGAGCAGTAGCATCTGGTAACCCATTGGTGACTGCTCCGGCCTTTGCTGCAGCTTGTTGCTTGTCAACATCTTCCCAGTCATCGTCCTCTCCACCTGCTGCAGCTGCTTGTCCGGCTGAAGGTGGCGCTGCTGCTGGTATTGCAGGTGGAGCCTGATCATCCTGGAAAGTGACATGATACTGCATGGGCTGGCGAGGTGCAGCTGGTTCCTGCTGCTGAACGCCCAGTGAGCCCCCACTCGATGCTGCTGCACCCACTGGCTGCTGCTCTAGTACCCCTACACTGCCAACACTGGCTGCTGCGATCATAACTGAACCAGCTGGCCTACTGGGCACATCCTCTGCCTGTTCTAACACCTTCTCAAACTCCTCATCTATGTTTCTATCATCGACTACCTCCTCTTCTATATCTTCGTACATCCCACTTGCAGTCCCACCCACTACTTCATCCTCTCCCTCCTCTCCTAAGCCACTCACCAGGCTCGTGCCCCCTAAGTGACTGCCAATACTCTGACTGGGGCGCATACTGCCACCCCCAGAGGGCCCGGCTAGATCACTGACTGACAGCACCGCATGCATGTCAGGCTGCTGCTGCTGCCCAGGTGCCAGACCTAACCTGCTGGGCTTTGGTGGTTTGTGTGCACCCCTGCCCCTGCCCCTGCCAGAGGGTTCTGGTTGACCTGACAAGCCCTGAGCCTTGCGCTCTGCTGTAGCCAACATGCCAATGCGTGCTGGGCGCCTGTCGGTGATCTGCAGCACCTCTTGTGCTTCACTCGAAGTGAAACACAAGTACTCAGGCACCTGCATCAGTACAACCAGACATATGCCAGGCATCAGCATGTGCACATAACACAGTTAATGGCAGAGACCAAGGCAGCAGGTCACCAGAGTACTGCAGCAATTGCGGTGGCAAGCCAATACAAAAGCCCACATCTCACAACAAAGGGTCATCGGGCACCACTATCCCCAAGCTCAAGGAGTCAGACTCAGCATGATCCATTGCTGGGTCTTCTCTTTCTGCTCTCCTTGCTCCCCTTACCTCTTCTGGCGTGTACAGCTCGCCGGGCCACTCTGCTTCTTTGTCCAGACGCTGGAACAGCTCGAACTCAGCATGGTTCCTGGCCAGCTGCCTGTTGAAGGACTCCAAAGTGGGAGCCTCATTGGTGGCAGTTTGCAGACGGTCTTCGTCCTGCAGAACAGGCAGCAAGGAACACCACATCACACTCCACCAGTGTACACCTTGCTTGCCTACAGGTCAAGCAGCTTGTATGCACTGTAGTTCTTTGAGGGTTCGTCAAATAGGGATGTTTGCTCAGCAATCCAGCGAAGACTCCAAGCAAGCAGCTGCTTACAAGCAGCATCTCCTCCAGTGTCTTGCGCCTCTCTTCATTGGTTGTCTGCATGTCAAAGCGTCCAGCATCAATGACCTCATTGGCCATGTCGATCTTCTGCTTCTGGATGATGTTGCGCATCAAGCTCTCTATACTGTCGGCAAACATGGACGGCTGCAGCTGGTCATCGCTGCTGTCGGGCGGGACGATCCCACTGGACTGCTGGCCATTTCCAGTGACGGCTGCTGCTGCACCTGCTGCGCCTGCTGCTGGGGCTACATCACCACGTCTAGGCTGATAAACTGGTGGTGGGAAGCAGTCTGCAGGGTCTGAGATTGCCTCCAGGTGGAACACTCGCACCTGAATGCGTCATCAACGGCAAGTTTTGTACGTCATCAACATAAACACGGCACAAGAAAGCCGAAGCTTCTTGGCAGGGCAGCAAGGAGGGCAGTGAGCAGGGTCATACTGTTCATGCATACCAAGTGGCACAGTAGAGTCACAGAGTAAGCAACCGGTTGACAGATCTGATCTGGGCCGCGCCAAACTTTTCCAGCATCTGGATGGCTGCTGCCATGCTGCCATGCTGCTGTCAGCAGTTGCTCACCTCCTTTGTCTGCCCAATACGGTGACTGCGAGCAATAGCCTGCTCCTCGTTCTTGGGATTGGGATCTGGGTCATATATGATGACTGTGTCTGATGTTTGGAGGTTCAGACCACGACCAGCAGCACGGATGGATAGCAAGAAGATAAACACATCTGCAGAGCAAGGCGTTAGCAAAACAACTTGTGTCTTTGTCTGCAGCCTCAAGCAAAGCTCAAGCTGACAATCTCGCTGCAGATGCGCAGCCAGCTGCAGGCAAACATAGGGTTTATAGCTGCCTTCCGCATCCAACATCTAGTTGCATACCCCGCTGGTACCACTCTGTCACATGTGGTGCTCACCACTTCCAGGTCTGTTGAATTCCTGGATTGCTGCTTCACGCTGCTCCAAGCTGGTGGCACCATCAATGCGTCTGCTCTGCATCAACGTCTTCTCTCCACTGCCATCAGGTTTGTCAACCTGGAGTCAATGATAGAGCAATGCTGCAGTCACGGACACGTCACCTGTATGCTGCAAGAGCACTGCACCACAAGCTGCATCCACACTCACAAAGCCAACACACTAGGGAAGAATCCATGCACAACCTCTGGCAGTCACAACCTCAAGGCAGCTACCCAAATACACGCAGTGCTCACAGGCTGCCAGATGCTGTGTGGTCACCAAATTCACACCTGTCTCCAGTTGAGGTAGAACTCCACTGTGTCCAACATCCTGGTCATGGTGCTGAACAGCAGCACCCTGTGACCACTGGCGTGCAGCTTCACAAGCATGCGATCCAGCCAGAACATCTTGCCACAAGTTCGTACCACATCATTGCCCCAGAAGTGCTCAGAATCAGGGTAGCACAGCCGGGGATGGTTGCACACCTGCAGAGTATGGCAGCAAACGGCTCAGACCCATCAGCATCACCTTCACCTGAGCATAACTGGATTTCAGCAGCTGTCCTGCAAACAGGTCAACCTCTGCAGGAGCATGTAATAAAGGCATGTGTACATGTAGGCGATTGAACAGAGCACTCTTCAACACAGCTCTCCCTCACCTTCCTGAGCTCCATGACTTTGTTCTGCAGTGGCTCCCAAGTTCGCTGCCCATGTGCTGCACGCCTGTGAGCTGGATCGACCCGAACTGTGTTGGTGGTCTTGATCCTGCAGGTTCACGAGTATGCCACGACATACGTTGAGTCTGACAAAGATGATTATGCCAGCAATAGCAGTACGGACACATCAAACAGCAAGGCAGCTCAGCCAATACTGTGCTCACCAGTTGTAGACGGCTGACTGATAGGCGCTCATGGGGCACTTGACAGTAATGGTGACCTTCTCTGGCAGCTGCTGCTCAACGTCTTTTACCTGCAAATGGAAGCACAGTACAACAATTTCTTCAGCTAAGCCAGCATGTTTGTGTATGTTCTGAATTGTGCTGTAGTACAGGGTTTTGAAGCTTTGAGTTGAGATCCTACAAGTCATGGCACTGCCTCAGCAGGCCCCAAGTGAGGGTGCAGTCTGGGACGCCACATACTTATCTCAAGCCACACTCACCATGCGCCTGAGCATGAATGGTGACAAGATCTGATGCAACCTGTTGACCACAAGGATCTTCTTCTCACGGTCCAGTGCTGCTGCTTCAGATGGGGGTCCACCAGCCCCATTATCACCAAAGGTGTCCACACCAAGGAACTTGGTGAACCATTCGCTGAAGGTGTTCGAGTCGTTAAACACCTACAAGTAGAACAAGTCGTGCTTGAGCACTACACCTGACTGGAACATTGCACCCAGCACATCAGCACAGAACAAGAAGAAGCTACAGGCTGATGACATAAAGCTGGCATGGAAGCTGGATGCACTGCTGACTGATGACTCTCGTACACCAAAAGCAGAAGCTCCTGATGTCAACAAACAATGCACATGTGCATTCTTGTGTGCGGCAGCTTCACTCACATCAGGCAGCAGCAGGTTGAGCAAGCTCCACAGCTCCTTCAGCTCATTCTGAAGTGGTGTACCAGTCAGCAACAGGCGGCGAGCTGTGGTGAACTTGTTCAGATCCTGGCTCAGCTTGCTTTCCCTGCAAGGGCACAGTGACAAAAACACTGGATACAGGCAGCACATGTATGTCCTGCTTCTCTACATCAGATATTGATGTATTCATTGTGCACAGTCATACTGGTGATGGATAGCATGCATCCAACAAGGCAGGTATCACACACCTGTCCTTCATACGCTGTGCCTCATCAATAATGATGTACTTCCACTCAAGCTTTGACAGCTTTGACCTGTCTCGCATGATGGTCTCGTAGGTCGTCACAAGGATGTTGAACTGCATGCTTTGTACTTCCTGTTGGCGACAAAGTACAACACATCACAGCTTAGCAGGACCTGGAGAGATTGTGGAGGCGGACAGTTCCACCCTGATGCACAGAGTACTAGATCGACAACCAGTCATCAGTACAGGATGTCATGATCACCAGCAGGCCACCTGATGTACAGGAAAGCATGTGTGTGTGAGAAAGCATGTGAGTGTCCCGTAGTTCCCCCTCTCCTTTCAAAATCGAGAGATACTCACATTCTGGAACTTCAACGCACGTTCATCCTTGTTGCCAGTGTAGTAGACACAGCGGAAGTCAGGCAGCCAAGTGTTGAGCTCTGCTTTCCAATTCACGATCACAGCATTGGGCACAATGATCAGATGTGGGCCATAGTTCTGCTTGAACTCGTACAAGTAGGCCAGTAGCGCCATCACCTGCAGCACAGCCATCAGGTCAAGACATGCTCTCTGGCATCACAGTCGATGTACAGCAAGTAGGGCCATCAAGATGCAGTACACATACTGGCCGCTGACTGGTCAGAGTGTTGCGAGCGAGCAGTGTGCGATAGGGGGATCATCTTGCTGGCTAAGCAGCCACTCCTGTGCATTCAAAACATACACTATTTGTGCAGCCACCTCACCTGCACGGTCTTGCCCAGACCCATCTCATCTGCCAGGATACCGTTGAGCTTGTTGTTGTACAAGCTCACCATCCATTCCAAGCCAACCATCTGATACTCACGCAGCTTGCCGCCCTTGGGAGGCTTCAAGTAGGCGGGTTGGCGAGTCACCTTCTCACGGATGTTGTGCGCCAACTGGGTGAACCTGTTGTAAAGGAGAAAACACATCAAACAGATAAACAGAGAGCATCGAGCGGCAACGCTCAAAGCTTGGAATACACAATACATATACATTGACATTCAACTTGGAACATTGCCACTGTCAGGACCCCTTACCTGCTCTGGGCATCACCTCCCAGTGTGTGTACTTGTGTTAGCAGCTCATTGGTGGCCATGTGTTCCTGCTGCACTGCTGCTGCTCGGACCTTGACCTCCTCTTCTGACAGCTCCATCATACGAGCCTGCAGAAATACAGGACACAAGGCGATTCAGGCATCTGCACTGCAGCTGCGCACAGCAACCGCGATACTTCAGGATCAACAGACAGACAAAGCATGTTACAGCGCATGTGTGGCCGACTGGTGGCTAACCATACATACCTCAGCTACTGCTTCTGCTACTGCCTCTCCTGCCTGCTCCTCGGCCTTGTACTGCACAAGCTTCTTTGTCAGCTTGTTGATGTACTCCTCAGTCTCATTCAGGAAACGCTCAACCTCTGCAGCAACACATGTAGAACAAGCGAGATGATCATTCAGCGTACCATTGCATGCTCATAATCCCTGCTGCAGGCTGGGCCTCTTCTGACATGGTACAGACAGGAATGCTTGAACTGCACCGTAATGGCTGCTCCAGCAGTTGTTGCCTACACCATTCTGTATCAGAAGTGACCATACAGCATGTGATGCCTGATACCAGTTGACCTCACCTGCAAATCTGTCATCATCACTTAGAGGACCATATGTCTGCCTGAGCAGCTCCTTGTAGGCCTCAAAGTCATTGGCCTTCAGGGCCTCAAGACGTCTGTCGTTGTCATCCATCTTCTGCTTGTTCAGCTCACGAGCCAGGCGTTCATGCAAGCGACCAAGCTGCTTGTTGCGCATCAGGTGCATGTCTCGATACATCACAAAGCGATCCTGGTTACAGGAGGCAAAATAATTGGTCAGATTCTACAAGTTGCAGGATGGTTGCACTTTGCACATCGAACTTGACAACACTGGGCAAAACGAGACTCACGGCATAAAGTATGTCAATTGATGGAGAGCTGAAAGTGGGTTCAGGGGACCATGACTGCTACACAGAGGAGCATGCCATGCAAGGCTGCAGGACGTGGGCTTGTACTCTTATGACTCTCAGCACTGGTCCTCAGCACTACATGAACACTTACTGTGGCCAGCTTCTTGTACTGCATGCGCTCAATGTACAATCGCTCCCACCGTTCATGCTGCCGCTGTTGCACCGTCAGATCCAACTGCTGCTTGTACCTGTTGCAGGCACCACACAACAGTTGTGCTCAAGTCAGGAAAGTCTAGTCTTGTGCCATTAGTAGTCTGAGTGAAGTAGTCTTGTCCATCAGTAGTCTAAGCTTGCCATAGCGGATGTGTGACTAGTTCTGCTGGCGACAGCACTTTGACTGCGACACAACAGCTCTGCTAATAACATGATAGCATGCGACACAGACAGAACAGTGGCATGCCTGTCACAGCTCCAGCATCACCCCAACTCACTTTGCAGCAGTCTTCTGGAAGCCCTTGTAGATCTTGTCTGGCATGTTGACAATCTCATCCTCTTCTCTCTCTAGCAGGCTGCGCACCTTCATCTGGACATTCCACAGACGCAACTTACGAAGCTCCAGCAGCACTGCTGCACGACCAGGAAGACCCTCAGAACTCTGCAGAGCAACAAAGCTTGACTCAGATTGACATCAGCCACCTGGCAACCCACAGAACAGCAAGATCACAGCACGCAGGCCTGTGACCACAGGCTGCTGCACATGCATTGAACATGCAGAAGACCTCTGGCAGTTGCAGCATCCCTGCAAACCCCCAGTTATGCTGGCAAACACCAGCATAATGCAAATCTCAGCTTGACTCAGCAATGTGACAATGCCTCACCCGCCCATGTCCCACAGGCAGGTCCTTCCTTCTGAGCAGGGCTTCAAGCTCATGTGTCCTCTTCCCCTTGGCTCGGTTCATACGGTGATGAAACTCCCGCAACAGCATCCTTGGAACGTCTACATTCAAGCTGGGCGGGGCACCAGCACCCGCTGCGGCAAGAAGGCATGCCAGAATACAAACAGGCCGGTGGGAAGACCACACGCTGCATACTGCTTGGGGTGACAGCCCGCACAGAAATTAGCAAGCCTCTTCTGGTACAACTTATATCACAGCAACTTGGCATCTTTACTCAACGTACACAGCATATAAGCACTGCCAGAGGATCATGGAGCTCGATTGACCCCATGCATTAGGATGGATGCTACTGCTGACAGAGAACCAGCAGCAAGGTCAGAGACACAGCACACCCTTCAACAGGCAGTTGCTGATCCTGCTGACTTACGTGCCAGCTCAGCCGGTGGCAACATCCCCAACAGAGGTCCAGCTGGTCTCCTGACAGGCACATCCATGGGTGGAGTGGTGGGGCCAAGTTGGAGCTCTGCAGGGGCAGATGCAGCAGCACCTGCTGCAGCTGCCTGCTGCTGACCTGAGCGACCAACAGCACCAGCAGCACCTGGCGCCAGTGCTCTTTGCTGCGCTACTGCTGCTAGATTTCGCTGCTGTAAGGCATGTTGTGCTAGTGCTGCTGGCTGCTGTTGTTGTCTCTGTAACTGCTGCTGCAGGGCTGCTAGAGCAGCCGGGTTGGCTGCTCCCGATGTTGCTACTACGGGTGCTAGGGGTTTGACTCCTGCTGCTAAGCCACTTACTGCTGTTGGCAATGCAGAGGCTGGTCTGGGAGGTGGAGGTGGCAAAGGAGGTGGTTTGCACTTTTGCAAAGCCTCTTGTGTGACCGGCTCTGTGCCTTTCTTGACCGCCTTGAACAGCATGATTTGCTCCTTGAGAACTACCAGCTGCTCCTGTGTAAAGCCAAGCTGTGGTGGATCAGGAGTTTGAGCTGCTGCCGCTGCTGCCTGTTGCTGCTTGAGTGCTTGCTGTTGCTGCAGCGCCAGTAGCAACTGTTGCTGTTGCACTGCTGGTCGTATGGCACCTGCAGCCTGACCGCCTTGTGCCATTCTCTGCTGGATCGCTGTAACAGCTGCTAGCTGAGCAGCATTGCTCTGGGGTAATGCTGCAAGGCTCTGTCCTGCAGGCCTTACACCACTTAAGAGCTGCTGTTGCTGAAGGGCAGCAACCTGTTGCTGCTGAGAAGCTGCATAAGCAAAGGCCGTGGCCTGGTTGGCTATGGCCGGGCTAGCTTGCATCCAGTATACCTGTCCATTTGGCAATTGTAGGCCGACCATCCGCTGTCCTCCAGCAGTAGCTGCCTGTCCCGCCAGCATGGTGTTAGCAGATGCCAAGCTACCTCCCTGCATGGCTGCTAATGTTCACTGCTGTAGCAAATCAGTGGTGCAGAGTGTACTGTGGCTGGACAGCAGAAGCTGGAGTATTGCGTCAAAGCACGCTGCAGCTCCATCAGCGCCACCTCAGCTCACACCTCTTGCTGTTTCGAAGCAGATGGGTTGAACCGCTCGACAAATCCCGAATCAGCTGTTTGAGAAGTGCACACACAGCCAGTGGTGGGGTGCAGCAAGGGTAACCGCGCAGTTTCGGCACTCAATGGTGGCCAATTGTTTGCAAACACTTACAGAAAAACATAGTCCTTTGAAATGTACATAGATCACAGGCTGCAACGACGCACAAGCGTCAGGGTGCTGACACATTTCAAACATGCTTAACAATGGTGCAAATTTCATGAAATGTTGCAATAATGCTATACGTGCTCTGTGCCACCATCCATGACAGAAGGCGGGCCAGCGGGACTTCAGGAACTCACTTCGAGATGGTCGGTAGCAGCGCCTGATATCAGTGATGGATGTGTTGCCAGTTATAGTGGGAAATTCAGGAGGTTGATCACTGGTGGTTGCAACTGTCGTAACAGCTACGATTTGACTACTTAAGCTAACTGAGGCCCCGCAAACCCCAAACCTGCCTGCCTCGTCTTTTGGACAGAGTCGCAGAGCAGAGCGATGATGATTGATTCTTGACTTTTCTGTACCAATGGACACTAACGATGCAGGCGCCACAATCAACGGCATTACAAGATTCAGGCCAACCGGTCAGGTGGTCTCAGCGACCCAACCTGCACCAGGACTGGCCGCTGGAGACTATCAACCGCTAGCACCTGCTGGGGAGACTTTAGGGGGGTATATCCCTGGCTTCCGTGGCTGTTGCTCGCTGCATCAAGTGTCTGCTCAGCAGGTATACTAGCACCAATTGACTGTGTTTTGTCCCCTTGCCAGCCGCTGCTAGACTCGCTGGAGGACGCTTGTATTCTGCTAGGGCCCCTCAAACCCGCTGAGATCGCAACAAACCTCCATCTTTCAGGAGCCATGCTGCGCCAAGTGCGGTAACTGGGACATGCCCTGACAAAGTCCACATAGTCCATTCTCAACATCTGCATAAGGCTTTTGTCCTTCAGGGCCCCTGCTTCCGCTGTATACTGCAGCATAAGCAGCTGCCTTCTCTGGCAGCTGAGTACAGCAGACAGCAATGGCGCCTCCGCTGCCGCCAGCTCTCTTAACCAGCGCTGCCGTCTCCTGCTCAGGCGTTGTATCTGCTGCCAGTTCCTTGCCAATTGCTGACTGTCACTGGTCAGTAGGTCGGGAGCATTATACAGCATAGAATGAACCTGCCGCAGGCGCCATCCCACTAGCTGCTGCAAGAGGTAACAGAGGTTGCTGTAATTTTGTTCCAGCCGAGGGGTTGACAACAGCAGCACACCACCTTGCTGCTCTGCAAGCAACATCGCGGCTACAGGGGACAGACGCAGCTGCTGCTGTAACCACTGTAAGCTGGCCTGCACTGCTGCTGGTGGTACTTCGAGCAGCTGCGGTGTAGTCTGCACTGCTGCATGTGCCACTTCAGGGCCCAACAGCTGCCTTAAAGCACGCAACTGCTGGGAGACTCCTGCTGATGTCTGTAGCACATGCTGGAAAGCACTACCTGACACAAGCTGCTCCTGCTGAGGGGTGAGCTGTTCGGACGACTGCTGGACACCCTGATTACCCTGATCAGATGCAGCAAGATGTCTGCGTAGCCTGTCCATGAGGTGATGAAAGGGCTTGCATGTAATTTTGGACCCCAAGGCTGTCTGAAACAGCATATCCAGTTCTTGATGCTGCAAAGCTACTACCTCTGGAGGCAGATCAAGATCAGCTGCTGTGTCATGCAGCAGCTGTGTTGGGGTGTATGGGGTCCGTGGCAGGAGTTGCAGCAGTTTGCCGATTGTATCCTCCAGATAACTGCAGCACGAAGACAGCATCATGCAGCACTTTCATACTCATTGCCACCACACAAATTGACCAACCGACTGTCGTCAGCACCACATGTTGGCGAGTACGTAAGGAGGGTCATATGCGCTCGCTGCCTGCATACTGCTATTCAACATGTTCAGACATGCAGACTATGGTGATGGCACTATGGTGATCTGATGCTTCATGCGATTGAATCACCTTGAGTCATACAACAAGAAGCTTCTGCTGACGTTCAGCAACCTCCTGGTATCCAGCTTTGGCACATGCTGCGACAGAGCAGTAAACTGCTGTGCCCGCTCTTTCAGCAAGTCAGCATCACATGGCAACACACCGCGCTGCACGTCCTCTAAAGTCCATAGCGCTGCCTCCTTGCTGATGGATAACTCATGGCGGTACTCGAGCCATAACAGCTCAAAGTCATCGTACTGATGCAGAGATATTCCCTCGTGGGTTTTGCCAGCTTCTGCTGCTGTGGCTTTAGCGGCTAGTCTCGAGACGCAGCGTGTCCTCTTGGGCAAGCAATGTGCACGCAAACATATGCGAAAGCTTGTGCGTGCAGAGTGGACCTTGCTGCTTTCAGAGCCTGTGTGCCTGTGCATGTGTCACATACATCGAGCACGAAATGTACTTGACAACAAGCAGTACAATCAAGCTTCGCAGCATTCTAGCAACAGTGGAAATGATCGAGATGCCAGATGATTACTTTGGGCACCTTGGTCTCACCAACGCATGTACGCATGACTGAGGCTGTTACAACGAGCCAGGTTGCAAGCTGCCAGACTTCAGTCACCGCTACGTGACTTGTGTACATATCTTCAAAACAAACCTCTAGCTTTGCCATTGCAGGACCCTTCAGAATACAGGTACAAGCGCAGAAGGCCGGCAGATTCGTAACACAACGAACAGATCTGGAGCTCCGAAAGCTCAACGCGCTAGCACCGGCTTCGGCTTCCCGGTA
>JARWLF010000929.1:0-12178 GCA_029853055.1 Scenedesmus sp. KT-U | reverse complement strand
TGACCAACCAGCCCGTCCGGGCGGGGGAGCAGCTGACGGTGAACTACCATCATATGGACCTGCTGAAGATGGGCCGCCCCTGCTGGTGCGACGGGGTGGATGACGCGCAGCGCTGCATCCTGTGACCGGGGACCTGCCACAATGCTTCTGGTGAAGACCTACCTCGCCCCCAGCACCGTGCACGGCATCGGCCTGTTCGCGGCGGAGCCGATCGCCAAGGGCACGACCATCTGGCGGTTCGATCCCCGCATCGACCGCCGCTTCACCCCGGCGGAACGGGAGGCGCTGCCCGCCCCCGCCCGCGCCTTCCTGGACATCTACAGCTATCCGGAGGAACCGGGCAGCGACGTCCACCTGCTGGATGGCGACCATGCCCGCTTCATGAACCATAGTGAGGCGCCGAACACCGACTGCGTCGTCGACACCATCGCCACCCGCGACATCGCGGCGGGGGAGGAGCTGCTGTGCGACTACCGGCAGTTCCATCCCCGCCACGACTTCGCCTGATCCCCCGCCGGGTCAGCGGGCGGGGCCGCCGGGCCGCCAGCCCCGCAGCGTCAGCGCGTTCAGCACTACGCTGACGGAGCTGAGCGCCATGGCCGCGCCGGCCAGGACAGGGCTGAGGTAGCCCAGCGCCGCCAGCGGAATGCCCAGGCTGTTGTACAGGAACGCCCAGAACAGCCCCTGCCAGATCTTGGCGTAGGTGCGCCGCGACACGTCCACCGCATCGTTCACCAGCTTCGGATCACCGCGCATCAGGGTGATGCCGGCGGTGTGCATCGCCACATCCGTGCCCGTCCCCATGGCGATGCCCACGTCGGCGGCGGCCAGGGCCGGGGCATCGTTGATGCCGTCGCCGACCATGGCGGTGATCCTGCCCTCCTTCCTCAGCGACAGCGCCCGGTCGGCCTTGTCGGCCGGCATGACCTGCGCGAAGACGCGCCTGATGCCCAGCTCCGCCGCCACCGCCTGCGCCGCGCCCTGGCTGTCGCCGGAGATCATGACCGTGTCGATGCCCCGGGCGTGCAGGGCGGCCACGGCGTCGCGGGCGGAGGGCCTGACCCGGTCACCGAAGACGATCAGCCCCAGCACCCGCCGCGTCGGTCCCAGTTCGGCCAGCCAGGACACGGTGCGTCCGGCAGCCTCCAGCCGCTCCGCCGCGGCGGCCATGCTGTCGGTCTCCACCTCCTGCTCCGTCAGCAGGCGGCGGGTGCCCAGCAGGTGGGGCACCCCGTCCACCAGCCCCAGCACGCCGCGGCCGGGCAGGGTGCGGAACGACGTCAGGCTGCCCGGCACCACGCCGTCTGCCGCCGCGCGATCGCGGGTGGCGCGGGCCAGCGGATGCTCACTCCCCGACTGAAGCGTGGCGGCCCGTCGCAGCAGCTCCGCCTCCGTCAGGTCGGCGGCGGGGGTGATCCCGGTGATCTGCGGCCGCCCCTCGGTCAGCGTGCCGGTCTTGTCGAAGACGACGATCCCGACCGCGTGCATCAGCTCCAGCGCTTCGGCATCCTTGATCAGGATGCCGTGCCGGGCCGCGGCCCCGGTGCCGACCATGATGGCCGTCGGCGTGGCCAACCCCAGCGCGCAGGGGCAGGCGATGACCAGGACGGACACGGCGGTGACGATGGCGGTGCCCGCATCGCCGGTCGCCATCCACCAGCCGGCCAGGGTCACCGCGGCGATCACCAGCACGATGGGGACGAAGATGGCGCTGACCCTGTCCACCGTGCGCTGGATCTGCGGCTTGCTGGCCTGCGCCCCTTCGACCAGGCGGACGATGCGGGCCAGCATCGTCTCCGCCCCGATCGCGGTGGTCCGCACCACCAGCAGCCCGTCGCCGTTGATGGCGCCGCCGGTGACTGGGTCGCCGGGTCCCTTCTCCACCGGCAGCGGCTCCCCCGTCAGCATGCTTTCGTCCACGCCGCCGGCGCCCTCCACCACCTCTCCATCCACCGGGACCCGTTCGCCCGGGCGGATCACGATGATGTCGCCCACCCGCACCTCGGCCACGGGGAGCTCCCGCTCCACCCCCCCATGGCGGACCCGGGCGCGGTCGGGGCGCAGGTCCATCAGGGCGCGGATGGCCGCGGCGGTCTGTCCCTTGGCCCGCCCCTCCATCCACTTGCCCAGCAGGACGAAGGCGACGATGACGGCGCTCGCCTCGAAATACAGCTCCAGATGGCCAGCGTGGTCCGCCGGGGTGGTGAGCAGGCGCCAGGTGGACAGGCCCCAGGCCGCACTGGTGCCCAGCGCCACCAGCAGGTCCATGTTGCCCGTGCCGGCCCGCGCGGCGCGGGCGCCCGCGCGGTAGAAGCGCCAGCCCAGCCAGAACTGCACCGGTGTCGCCAGCAGGAACTGCAGCCAGCCCGGCGGCATGCCCCACAGCCCCAGCACCTCCCCCACCATGCCGCCCACCAGGGGGGCCGACAGGGCCAGGGCGATCAGCGCGTGGGTCGCTTCGCGGCGGTTGCCGTCCGTCGCCGTGTCCCGGGGCGGTGCGCCGGCGGGCGTCGCCACCACAGGGGCCGCGTCGAACCCCGTCTTCGCGATGGCGGCCACCAGCCCCTCGACGGACAGGTCATGGCCGGTCACATGCGCCCGCTCCGTCGCCAGATTGACCGTGGCGGAGGTGACGCCCGGCACACGGGCCAGCGCCCGCTCCACCCGGCCCACGCAGCTGGCGCAGGTCATGCCGCGGACGTCCAGGTCCAGCTCCTCCGCGCGTGTCGCAGCCTCCAGAACCATCGTGGTTCCCTCCCGAAATCCATACTGCCCCGACAGATGGACGTTCCAGCAAGGGGAAGGTCAAGGGGGCGCGAACGGGGCGCGGGGCGGGGGCGGTCAGGTGATGCCGAAGAATTCCAGCTGCCAGGCCAACTCGGCGTCGGTCATCGGGTAATCGGTGCCGTTCTTCGCGTTCAGCACGGCCGATGGCGGGATCTGCGCCAGCCGCAGCTGCACCTGGCGGGCGAAGCGCATGGACAGGCCTGATTTCCAGCACAGGGCGGTGACGGCCCGCGGGCTCTGCCCGGCCACGATCTTTTCCACCGTCGCAAGCGGCACCCCGGCCTTCAGCCCCAGCGCCGCCATGACGAAGGCGCGGTCACCCTGGGTCAGGGCAGAGGCGACGGCATCCTCATCCAGCTTGCCGGCCTTGTGCATGGCAGCCGCCCGTTCCGACGGGCGGCCCTTGGGCGGGCCGGCGTCATCCGCGGACTCGATCCCGCCCCGGGCGGGCTTGCGGTCGGCGCCGGTCCGGGTCTGCACCGCCTCCGCCACGGCGGCCCGGGTTTCCGCCGGCAGGTCGGTACGGCTCTCCAGCACCTTCAGCAGCTGCGCCGTGACAAAGCCGGCGATGCGGGCGGCGGCGGTCGGCGGCAGCTTGGGCCGGCGGACCAGCGGGCCGTGCCAGGGTTCATGCCGGGGGGCCATGTCGATGATCCGGTCCAGCGTCTCTTCCCGGATCTGGGCCGAATGGTTCGCCAGCAGGGCGGCCACCGCCGCTTCGCTCTCCGTCCGCACCACCGCGTCTGTGACGGCCGACGACACGCCCGCCCGCTCGGCGATCGCCACCAGCTGCCCGTCCAGGGGCCGGCCCTGGATGATGTGCAGCAGATCCTCATCCGTCAGGACCGGGCTGTTGCGCAGCACCGGGCCGCAGACCGACATCTCCAGGTCCCGCGCCAGCTGCTGCACCACATGGGCCGGCGCCTGGTCGCTGTGCTGCAGCGTTTCCGACAGCACCTGACGCACGGCGACGGCGTGGTCGCGCGCCAGCGTCTCCATGATCTCCAGCGTCATCCGCTCCAACTGGCCCACCTTGTCCGGGGACAGGTCCGGGGCCAGGGCGGCGATCTTGGCCGCCAGGCCGGACCGCACCTCCTCATCCGGGTCGGTGGACAGCAGCAGGTCCGCCTGGCGCGGGGTGGCGTTGTTGCGGGCGATCTCCCGGCGCACCTCCGTGCTCTGGTCGGTCGCCAGGAAGTACAGGATTTCAGGGCGCGTGTCGGGCCGGCCGGCCACGAAACGGCGCTCCAGCGGGTCCTGGCTGACCGCCAGCCGCTTCGACGCCTCGTAATCGACGCCAGCGATCTTCAGTTCGTCGCCGCCACTCATGCCCCGGCCCCTTCTGCCTGCACCGCCGGCACAGCGGCCGGTGCCAGCGCACGATGGCCCTTGCCCATGCGCTTGGCGGCGTACATGGCATGGTCGCCACGGTCGATCAATGCCTGCGCCGCCTCACCGCCCGCCCCCAGATGCAGGGCAACGCCGATGCTGACGCCCAGCGGCTTGTCCGGCGTGGCCGACAGCGGCCGCAGGAACTCCGCTGCCTCCTTCAGCAGGCGGTCGGCAACGCCCAGCGCCTGCTCCTGGTCCACCCGGTCGGCCCACAGCACGAACTCATCCCCGCCCAGCCGGCCGGCCAGGTCGGACGGGCGGGCAAGCCGGTCCAGCAGGTTGCCGACGGCGCGCAGCACGTCGTCGCCGGCGGCATGGCCCAGCAGGTCGTTCACGGCCTTGAAATTGTCCAGGTCGAAATACAGCAGCGCCGAACTGCCACCGGTGTTGCGGGCCAGCCGCGTCTCCAGCTTCTCCGTGAAGGTGCGGCGGTTGTACAGGCCGGTCAGCCCGTCCCGCTCCGACAGGGTCTTCAGCCGCTCCTGGTAGCGGGCCTGGGCAACGGCGACGCCGACATGGTCGGCGATGGCCTGGACCATTGAGATGTCGGCCGTGGTCCAGGCGCGGTCGCCCGGCCGCCAGACCAGCACGGCCCCGTTCATCTCGTGCCGGAACAGCGTGCGGCAGGCCAGCAGGTGGGTGCCGCCCAGCTGCGCCTCCACCGGTTCCTCCGTCGTGGCGGCGTGGGCCAGCAGCCGCGGCAGGGCGGCGGCCATGCCATCCGGCATCTCGCCCTGGCCGGCGGCCTCCGGGAACTCGTCGCCCACATTGGCGAAGATGCGGGCCCCGCTGGCGCCGGTGGCGTTGATCGCCACGCCGGCCGCGATCTCCAGCGTCTTGGCCGGCTCCACATCGTCGCGGGTGGAGCTGACGATATATCCCAGATACTTCTCCCGCAGCCGGACCTGCGCCAGCTCCATCCCGCGCAGCCGGACCTCCGTGATGTTGCGGCAGGCACCGCGGGCGCCGATCCAGCTGCCATCCGCGCCCGTCAGCGGCAGGGCGGAGGAGACAAGGCAGGCGGGCGTGCCGTCCTTCGCCCGCAGCCACACCTCCGTCCGGGCGATGGGGGTGCGGGTGTCGAAGGGCAGGGGCTGGTCGGCGAATTCCTCCAGCACCAGCTCCCCGGGGCGGCGGCCCACCAGCTCATCCGCCGAATAGCCGATGGCCCCCGCCGGGGAGACAAAAACGAACCGGCCGTCGGCGCCGGTTTCCCAGGCGAAGTCGCTGGAGATGTCCACCAGGTCCTTGTAGCGCTGCCGGCTTTCGGTCAGCGCGCTGCGCAGCCGCCGTTCCAGCGTCATGTCGCGGCCCAGGCACAGGACCCGTCCGCCGGGCAGCGGCGTCGCCGCCATCTCCACCGCGCCGGGGCCGTGGCCGGTATCCACCGGGAAGCTGCGCACCGGCTCCGCCGCGGCGATGCCGCCCGCCACCCAGCCCCGCAGGTCCGCCACCCAGCTTCCATCCAGCCGCGCCAGATCGCCGGCGCGGGGATTGATGGCCAGCAGGCCGCCGTCCGCGCCCAGGCACAGGGCCGGGCCGGGCCAGCCGGACAGCATGGCGTCCAGCGTCGCGTCCGGCGTTGCGGCGGGCATTGTTGCGGCCGGGTCCGGGGCAGGGGCGGGCGGCGTTTCGGCCTGCACGGCAGGGGTCCTCGGGATTGGGGTTTTCCACGACCCAAAGGACTAGCCCAGCCCGATCCGCGCGTCCACCAGTGGTGTGTTTCGATTATGTCCGGGCGGCGGTCAGCCGGCGGGGCGGCCGCCGTCCAGCCGGGCCTTCAGCGCCAGCAGGTCCCGCCACGCCTCCCGCTTGGACACGGGGTTCCGCAGCAGATAGGCCGGGTGCAGCATCGGCAGGGCGGGGATGGCGTGGTCCATGCCCGGCGCCTGGAAATCGAACCAGCGGCCGCGCAGCCGGGTGATCCCTTCCTGCCGGGCCAGCAGCGACTTGGCGCTGATCCCGCCCAAGAAGACCAGCAGCTCCGGCCGCACCAGCGCGATGTGCCGCTGCACGAAGGGCAGGCAGGCCGCGATCTCCCCATCCGTGGGGCTGCGGTTGCCGGGCGGGCGCCAGGGCAGGACGTTGGTGATGTAGACACCACGGGCGGGATCGTCCGTCGCGCGGTCCAGCCCGATGGCGGCCAGCATCCGGTCCAGCAGGGCGCCGGCGGGGCCGACGAAGGGCCTCCCCTGCCGGTCCTCCTGCTCCCCCGGCGCTTCGCCGACCAGCATCACGCGGGCGGCGGGGTTGCCGTCGGCGAAGACCAGGTTCATCGCCGTGTGCCGCAGGGCGCAGCCGTCGAAGGCGGCCATGGCGGCCCGCAGCTCCGCCAGCGAACCGGCAGCCGCGGCGGCGGCCCGCGCCGTCTCCCCGGCGGCAGCAGCACCCAGCGGCATGCCGCCGAGCGCGGCCGGGCCAGGGGGCGGGCCAGCGGAAGGGGCTGCGGGCTGGGCGGCCGGTGCCGCGGACCGCGACTCGGGCGGGCGCGGGGCGGGGGCGGGCGCCGCGGGGGCCGCGGGCAGGGGCACGCGGCGCGACGCCAGCGCCGTCCAGTCGATCGGCTCCTCCGCCACCACCTCATCCACCCCGGCTTCCAGTAGGAAGCGGAGCGCGGCGACAGTTTGCGACAGGTCATTCATGGTTTGACCCTACCACCATACCTATGTTTCTACATAGGTTTCAGAAGTGCGCCAGCGGTGGCGCTGAAAATCGCCGACCGGTCCCGGCCGGGCGCGCGGCCAAGAAAGGTGGGAAGGGCATGGAACGCGAATCCATGGAGTACGATGTCGTGATCGTCGGCGCCGGCCCCGCCGGCCTGTCCGCCGCGATCCGGCTGAAGCAACTGGCCGCCGAGCAGGGCCACGAGGTGAGCGTCTGCGTACTGGAGAAGGGGTCGGAGGTCGGCGCCCACATCCTGTCCGGCAATGTGCTGGACCCGCGCGCGCTCAACGAGCTGATCCCCGACTGGAAGGAGAAGGGCGCGCCGCTGAACACGCCGGTGGTGGACGACCGCTTCTATGTCCTGTCCGACAAGGGCGGCATCCGCATCCCCAACTTCCTGCTGCCGCCGCTGATGCACAATGACGGCAACTACGCCATCAGCCTGGGCAACCTGTGCCGCTGGCTGGCCACCCAGGCGGAGGAGCTGGGGGTGGAGATCTATCCCGGCTTCGCCGCCGCCGAGGTGCTGTTCCATGAGGATGGCAGCGTCAAGGGTGTCGCCACCGGCGACATGGGCATCGGCAAGGACGGGGAGCACACCGCCAACTACACGCCCGGCATGGAGCTGCACGGCACCTACACCTTCTTCGCCGAGGGGGTGCGCGGCAACCTGTCCAAGGGGCTGATGGAGAAGTTCGACCTGCGCCGCGACTGCGATGTCCAGAAATACGGCATCGGCATCAAGGAGCTGTGGGAGATCGACCCGGAGATGCACAAGCCGGGTCTGGTCATGCACACCCAGGGCTGGCCGCTGAAGGGCGACACCGCCGGCGGGTCGTGGATGTACCATCTGGAGAACAACCAGGTCTCCATCGGCTTCGTCGTGAATCTGGACTACCCGAACCCGCATCTGAGCCCGTTCGAGGAGTTCCAGCGGTTCAAGCACCACCCGTTCATCGCCAAGTACCTGGAGGGCGGCAAGCGCATCTCCTACGGCGCCCGCGCCATCAATGAGGGCGGGCTGCAGTCCGTGCCGACCCTGGCCTTCCCCGGCGGTGCCTTGATCGGCTGCTCCGCCGGCTTCGTCAACGTGCCCCGCATCAAGGGCACCCACAACGCCATGAAGACCGGCATGCTGGCCGCTGAAGAGGCGTTCAGGCAGCTGAAGTCCGGCAGCCGGGACAAGGTGCTGACCGGGTACGAGCCCGCCTACAAGGCCAGCTGGGTGCATGAGGACCTGTACAAGGTCCGCAATGTGAAGCCCGGCCTGAAATGGGGCCTGGCGCTGGGCAACCTGCATGGCGGCATCCAGATGTGGCTGCACGATCTGGGGCTGGGCCGGCTGCTGCCCTATACCCTGCACCACAAGCAGGCCGATCATGAGAGCCTGACCCCTGCGGCCGAGGCGCGCAGGATCGCCTATCCCAAGCCGGACGGGAAGATCAGCTTCGACCGGCTGTCATCGGTGTATCTCTCCAACACCAACCATGAGGAAAACCAGCCGGCCCACCTGAAGCTGAAGGACCCGTCGGTGCCGATCAGCTTCAACCTGCCGGAATATGACGAGCCGGCGCAGCGCTACTGCCCGGCCGGGGTGTATGAGGTGGTCCGCAACGATGACGGCAGCAACCCGCGCTTCGTCATCAATTTCCAGAACTGCGTCCACTGCAAGACCTGCGACATCAAGGACCCGACGCAGAACATCGTCTGGACCGTGCCGGAAGGCGGCGGCGGCCCGAACTACCCGAACATGTGACCGGGGTCCTCCCCCGCGTTTCCCAGGGCCGGCCGCCACGCGCGCCGGCCCTCTTTCCTGGGGCTCGCCTGGGCGGGGGAGGGGGTTCCGGGGGCCGGCTTAACGCGACCAAAGGCGACTTAACGCGACTTAAGGCGACTTAAGGCGACGCTTAACGCGCCTTAACGCGACGGTGTGTCTCGTTGTTTTTCAGGGGCTTAGGGTGGGTTTGGCGCCCTTAACGCGACCGTGCAGGGACGGTCGCGTTTGGACTGCACCCCTCCTGTGAGACAGTGGGAAATGCGACATCAGTTACGGGACCGTCTCGGGTGCCCGGGTGGTCGGTCGGTCGCGTCAGGCGCGCAGCGCCGTAACGCGACAGGGCGGTGCAGGAGCGTGTCGGATCACGCGACGCTGATCCGACCTACCAGGGGCCACGACCTTCCCCCGTCGTCCGCGTTCCATCTTCACCATGTCCCAAGACCCGCCCCACGGCGGCGGGGCGGGGGGAGTGTAGCAGGCGATAGGAAAGTTGTCATCACCCGTAGGTCGGGGTGAGCGCACGCGAACCCCGACATCACAGCGGCGCAGGCCCCACGAGATGCCGCCAAGTGGATGGTGCGGAGGGGAGGAAAGATGAAGAAGATGACTTAAGATGTTTATGATGGGGCAGCGCGGTGGTCTGGCAGTCGCAGGACCATCTTAAGTATCTTGAACCATCATTTTCATCTTTCCCCTTACACCGGATCGCGGGGGAGGGCCGGGTGTCGGGGTTCGCTTCGCTCAGCCCGACCTACGATATCCGAGCCAAGCCCCCGGTAGGTCGTGTTAGGCGCGAAACGCCGTAACGCGACGGGGGTGCCGGATCACCCCCTCCACGCCCCGACCCGTAGGTCGGGCTGAGCGAAGCGAACCCCGACATCACGGCGGCGCAGGCCCCGCAAGGTGCCGCCAGATGGATGGTGCGGAGGGGAGGAAAGATGAAGAAGATGATTTAGGATGTTTATGATGAAGAAGTGCGGTGGTCGCGCAGTCGCAGGACCATCTTAAGTATCATGAACCATCATTCTCATCTTCCCTGTGACCCATGATCCTGCGCTGGATTCGGGACGTGCTGTTGCTGCTTGTCCCTGTGGCCTTGGCGGCGCTGGTGCTGACCTGGCCGGAGCTGCCGCGCGATTACCCACTAGGAGCAGAAGGCCCTGGATGTGGCTAGGTGACCTGCGGCCAGAGGTGAAACTCCAGGTCAGGTATCCCAGTTCCCCTGTTCGTGTTGTTCCTCGCATACTAGTGTGGGGGCCAGGCGATTTTACGTGCAGAGCGAGTTTGTTCGTTTCCTGTTCTTCAAGCCTGATTGTGAAATCTCTGACGCTGTGCCAGAATGGCGAGAGTACCCCAACAGATTGGGCAGGGTCTATGGAACCGTGGAATCGTCCTGGGCTGAACTACATCTCGGTGCTGCATCTTCTGGAGGCGGAAACCCGTGCATTCCGTGGTCTGGAGGCGGCGGCGGGCGCACGTACGTGCCCCATCGTGAGCCTTGAGAAGTGGACGACATCAAAGAAACTCGACGGGGCCATTGACAGGATTGCCTCACACATTCTTGATAGAACACCCCAGGTCATCCTAGACATCGCGGAAGACATAGGTCAGCACCTCTCAGGTGACGATCGGCATGCGGTGCACGATAATCTCGCGGCTCTCCGTGATCCATCTCAGCAGTACAAGAACTGGAGTAATTTCATCGCGGGGTTGGACTGGGCTGTGCCTGTATTGCAGCACCATGATGGCATCAGTGCAGCAGATTTCGCAGGTCAGTTCGGAAGGCTAATGGCCATCGGGCGTGGTGTCGTAATCAGGGTGCCCGTACAGAAGGCGCCTGACCTAATCGGTCATGTACAACAGGTGATCAGCAACGCAAGCGCGAACGAGCTAAATCAGACTTTGATTGGCATAGATCTTGGTCACGTCAGCGATACTCTTGTCCCTGCGGCGATCGCTGCGCAGATCATCAACAGAATAAGCAGATCGGCACGCGGGTCCGTAAATTTCCTTGTAGTGTCGACAAGTTTTCCGGAGAACTTCACAGGTGGTAGCGCTATAATTATTGACCGCGTAATACGTGAAAGGCTGATTTACGATGAAGTTCGCCGCGGGATACCCGCTAATGCTCGTGTTATTTATGGAAATTACTCTTCCTCTCGTGTCAGGCGGAGAGCAAAAACTGGTGGCGGTGGACCGCCCCGCGTAGATTATGCAACGCGCTCCCACTGGCATTGGAATCGCCAGGACGACGGCAAGTCTAATAGGGACGGCTTCGAAGCTGCCGCGACTATTATCAGTAAAGCCCCGTTCTTCAACGGATCGGCTCTGAACTACGGAACTCGTACTATCCTTGAGGCTGTCAACGGTAACATGGACAGGAAGGCCAGCGCGGCTGTTTGGGCGGGCGTGCGCATCAACCTACATATCAGTGCGCAAGTCTGATGCGTTCCAGAATGTCCTCCCAATCGTGTTCGGGCGTTTCTTCGGATTGGCTTACAAACCTACTTAGGAGGCGAAGGCCAGTTGGCCTGATCCCCTGAGCGGCGGCCGATTTCAGGAATTCGTTGAAGGGCTTTGTATGTCGCCGCTTTAGCATCTCGAGCGTGTTCTCATAGACCGTCTGGCGTGGAATGGAGAGGCAGATTTTTTCCAGCTCTGCTCTCGACATGTAGCGGCTCTCTTTAGTTGGAGTAAGCCGTGCTAATTTCCGAAGCTCTCGAACGGTAAGCAACGAAATTAGGTTTGACTTGCACGGTGAGATTTTTCGCTTTCGGGCGGCTTTCTTCTTTTCGACGCGGAGCGTGCCTTCATTGAATAGCCATATCCCGCAAATTGCTCCTAGTTCTTCGCGCACCGCAGTGTAGTGTGTATGCGTACAAACAATCGTCACTTCATCGAAATATCTCAAATAGTTTTCAGCTTGATCGCTAAGCCTGGAGAGGTTATCTCGGGAACTCTTTACCTCGAAGGCTTGGAGGTGCCCATTAATCACGACTAGATCTGCGCGTCGGTCTGATTTTCCGATGACGAACTCGTTAGCAACAACCGTACCGGGCGCAAGGGCACCTTCTGCGGAAAGCTCTGCGATAACACCGCATTTGATGATATCCTCGTGGGCCGCCATGACTCTCTACTAAAATGACCGTTTGGTATAATCACAGTATGTTTAAACGTATCTTGCCCCACGTTGCAACCCCCCCCGCCCCTTGAGCACCACGCCGCATCGGTCCTAGGAAGGCGCGCGACTCGGGTTATTAACTCGAGGAACGCTCTGCCGTGGCGTTCGTTTGGAGTTGCCAACATCGAGGAGTTCCACCCCAATGCGCCGTGGCGCGGTGGGGGGAGGGTGTCGGATTACGCTGCGCTAATCCGACCTACCATTGGCCTCGCATTGGCCCGTTGGGGCTTTTGGGCTGCCGCCGGTGTTCGGTAGAGCCGCCCCGTGATCGGCCCCGCCGTCCCCTTCATCCTTGCCGTTGACCCAGGGCCGGGGCAGGGGCCCACAAAAGGAAAGGGCGGCAGGGGTGGCCTGCCGCCCTTGTCATTCAGGCACCG